>ML818627.1:52194-68180 GCA_009831015.1 Picea engelmannii | reverse complement strand
GATGATTCAAAATGAAAATGTCTCCTTGGTATATATAGGAGACTAGGAGGTATAATTACAACTAATGGCCTAAAGCCGACATAAATAAAATAACATTACTAATCTAAATTAAAACTAATGGCCTAAAGCCGACATAAATAAAAGAACATTACTAATCTAATATGCCCCAATTAAGGGGTAATGAGCCAATATTAGGGCTTAACAAGTGTGCGCATTTATGTGTGCACCCTTGTCTTCCCAGCCACCCTCACCCTCTCTATGTTGAGGGTGTGCATGTGTGTGCACCCTCATCCTCTTAGGGTTAAGGGTGTGCATGTGTGTGCATCCTTAACACCCCTCCACCCATCCTTACCCCTCTGGTGTTCTAAAGGGTGTGTGGTCTGTGTAAAACCTCACCCTCAAAGGTGCATTTTCACTTTCACATTACCCACCTTCATCCTCGGGGGTGTTGTGTACACATCCTCACCTCTGAAAGAGTGGATGGTGTGGGAAAACCCTCACCCTTTGGTGGGTGATGATGCACAAACATATACACACCCTCACCCCCCAATAAAGGTGAAGATGTGAAAATATATATACTTGTGATATCTATCTTCCCAAGGTGTTGAAGGATAAGTTTTCAAATGGGTTTTCAACAATCTTATATGAAATATGAGTCTAAGTATATGTATCATGTGGACTCAGTCATCCTAGCAAGGTTTCGAACTTATGAAATAATGTTAATTTCATTAAATTTGGATGAAAAGTAAGAATCTAAACTAAAAAACTATGAATTTTGATTTCAAGAGTGTGAATATTAGTGTTTCTAAAGTGCAAAATTGGATTCCAAAATTGCCAATATTGGTTTTAGAAAGTGTGAATTTTGATTGTGAAAGTGTGAGTTTTCCAATAATTTTGGTTTCAAAAGTGTGAATTTCGATTCCAAAAGCTAATTTAAATTCCACAAGTGTGAATTTTGAATGAAAATGTCAATTCTATTCCAAAAGTGTATTTGGATTTCAATATTTTGATTTTTTTTTTAATGTGTATTTAATATCTAAATCCAAAATTATTATACAATTGTCAACATTTTGGTTTTGTACGCACATGCATAATATAACTATGACACATGTTGCTAAATATATATGTATTGAAGATATGCAATAAAATAAAAACAAGTGTTAACAATCATTGTATTACAAATTTGTATTTTTTCATAAATATTTTAGTTAGTGTACAATAAGGTTCCATATAAACAAAATGATGATTTAGAGTCAATCCTTTAAATTCCACAAGTGTGAATTTTGAACGAAAATGTCAATATTCCAAAAGTGTATTTGGATTTCAATATTTTGAATTTTTTTTTAATGTGTATTTAATATCTAAATCCAAAATTATTATACAATTGTCTACATTTTGGTTTTGTATGTGCATGCATAATATAACTATGACACATATTGCTAAATATATGTATTGAAGAGATGCAATAAAATAAAAACAAGTGTTAACAACCATTGTATTGCAAATTTGTATTTTTTCATAAATATTTTAGTTAGTGTACAATAAGGTTCCATATAAACAAAATGATGATTATGAGTCAATCCTTTTTACCAATGTCCTCACCATAACTGGAAACATTGTAACTTATTTATTGTGGAAAAATTATTGACAAAACCCACATTTTGGGCCATGATAGAATAGAGCAATGAACTTTCAATAGTTTTACGTGAAGCAATAGATATTAATTAAAATTGATTAATAGTTCATAAGTTCTTACATGATAGAAGCCATTAAAAAATGACAAGTATAGAATTTCTTTATCCAAATAAAGTCTCAATCATTGTCATCACTCTCACTCTCTCCATTTTGCTCAACTTCTTCTCGTTGTGCCTCAATTGCTTCAAATCCCTTCCCATTTATTTTTATTGTCTCTCCCTTGCATCTTTCCTTTGGTGACCATGCCCATATGATATTATTCATATCGATGGACATTGTTCCTTATGTTCGAACAACCCAATTTTGAGTTCTTTTTCAACAATTTTTGTACAAAAATCTATTTTATGTCAATGTTGTTGTGGGCTTCCATGAATGAATGACTACCATGTATGTCTCAAAAACAATGTTTGAATCTCTATATATATTTCCCTATGTCCTACCCAACCATATTGCATAATGCAAGTTCAATAATCGTATTATTAACATTTGTCCCTCAACAACAACTTCTCTTGGAGAGAATTCATCTCTGGGCTTGTTACATAGAGGTCCAACATATAGATCCTCAATATTATGGACATTAATGAGTCTTAAGTAGGATTCCATGACTTCATGTGTTGGTTGTATATGTGTTGTTTCTAATTTCCTACATTGTTGATGACCATAAATTAGTTCTTGAGTGCTCATTATTCACAAAGGGTGTTAGTTACCAAAGACCTGAATAAAAAAATACCACAATAGATCCAAGAACAATATAAAAGAAATCCACACTTTGTTATATCAAACACTTAGGGTAGGGAAACAACATACAATATATCCTATTATGGAAGAGATCGACTCCTATTCACTTGTCTCTTCAAGGGGGGAACCTCCTAATGAGCTACTGCTCCAGATACAATAATTCTTCTTGACTTGCCCATTACATTGCTTGAACCCCTTTATATAGTGCTACCAATCACCTAAGAACATTCTAGAGGAGGAACCTTCTAGAAGCAGAACCTTCTAACAAGTCCTCTTACATTTATTATGTTCACACTAATATATCTAACTATCGTAGTGAGCCTTATTTAATAATATAGTGGACCTAGTCCAACTTACATTGAATGGCCTCCACTATTATCACTATAGGCCCTTCGCCCCCCCCCCCATTCCAAAATTGTCAATATTGGTTTTAGAAAGTGTGAATTTTGATTGTGAAAGTGTGAGTTTTCCAATAATTTTGGTTCCAAAAGTGTGAATTTCGATTCCAAAAGCTAATTTAAATTCCACAAGTGTGAATTTTGAACGAAAATGTCAATTCTGATTCCAAAAGTGTATTTGGATTTCAATATTTTGAAGTTTTTTTTAATGTGTATTTAATATCTAAATCCAAAATTATTATACAATTGTCTACATTTTGGTTTTGTACGTGCATACATAATATAACTATGACACACATTGGTAAATATATATTTATTGAAGAGATGCAATAAAATAAAAAAAAGTATTAACAATCAATGTATTACAAATTTGTATTTTTTCATAAATATTTTAGTTAGTGTACAATAAGGTTCCATATAAACAAAATGACGATTATGAGCCAATCCTTTTTACCAACTTCCTCACCATAACTGCAAACATTGTAACTTATTTATTGTGGAAAAATTATTCACAAAACCCACATTTTGGGCCATGATAGAATAGAGCAATGAACTTTCAATAGTTTTACCTGAAGCAATAGATATTAATTAAAATTGATTAATAGTTCATAAGTTCTTATATGATAGAAGCCATTAAAAAATGACAATTATAGAATTTCTTTATCCAAATAAAGTCTCATTCATTGACATCACTCTTAATCTCTCCATTTTGTTCAACTTCTTCTCATTGTGCCTCAATTGCTTTGGATCCCTTCCCATTTATTTTTATTGTCTCTCCCTTGCATCTTTCCTTTGGTGACCATGCCCATATGATGTTATTCATATCGATGGACATTGTTCCTTCCGTTCCAACAACCCAATTTTGAGTTCTTTTTCAACATTTTTTGTACAAAAATCCATTTTCTGTTGATGTTGTTGTGGGCTTCGACCAATTAACGACTACCATGTATGTCTCAAAAGCAATGTTTGAATCTCTATAGATATTTCCATATGCCCTACCCAACCATATTTCACAATGTAGGTCCGATAATCATATTATTAGCATTTGTCCCTCAACAACAACTTCTCTTGGAGAGAATTCATCTCTGGCATTGTTACATAGAGGTCCAACATATAGATCCTCAGTACTATGGACATTAATGAGTCTTAAGTAGGATTCCATGACTTCATGTGTTAGTTGTATATGTGTTGTTTCTAATTTCCTACATTGTTGATGGCCATAAATTAGTTCTTGAGTGCTCATTATTCACAAAGGGTGTTAATTACTAAAGACTTGAATACAAAAATACCACAATAGATCCAAGAAAAATATAAAATAAATCCACACTTTATTATATCAAACCCTTAAGGTAGGGCAACATCATATAATATATCCTATTATGGAATGGATCCACTCATGTTCACTTGTCTCTTCAAGGGGGGAACCTCCTAATGAGCTACCGCGCCAAATACAATAATTCTTCTTGAATTGCCCATTACATTGCTTGAACCCATTTATATAGTGCTACCAACCACCTAAGAACATTCTAGAGGAGGAACCTTCTAGAAGCAAAACCTTCTAACAAGTCCTCTTACATTTATTATTTTCACACTAATATATCTACCTATCGTAGTGGGCCTTATTTAATAATATAGTGGACCTAGTCCAACTTACATTGAATGACCTCCACTATTATCACTATAGGCCCTTCAACCCCCCACTACCTCTCTAGCTACACTATAAAGGATGTATCCAAAGATTTTAATTATTCTCCCAATAAGTTACCATGGGATGCCTATATTATTCTCCTCCCTTGTCAATCCCTTTCTTCCATAATGAAATGTATATTTCTAATCCTTTCTTTATCCATTCCATATTAGAAGGTCTCTTTACTTATAGATTTGAAAATACTTTTAAAAGATGCACTCATCCTTTGGCATTTCAGCTAGTTGTATGGCCTTGTTGTAACAATTTGTATATTGGCACAATCTACAATACCCATATGTGGATACTTCAACTGCATAAGAATTACTTCTATCTCATCCCATAATTTGACTTTAATTACCTTTTCACTTTCATTTAATATCACATCTAAGAGGGCACCACTAAGGTCAAGTAAGTGTTTTGCAGACCATCTCAAGAGAGAACCTTCTCATATGCAACTTTTTTCACATAAAATGAAAGCTTTCTTAATTAAAACTTTGAGTTCACTACCTTCTAATGATGAAAAGTGCACCACCTCTCCTTCCAAAACATTTGGAATTGTTTCTAGGGTGATATAATTTGGCTTTGAAGAACACTAAGGACTATATTCACCTTTTCTCCCAAGAACTTAATGTTGTGATTTTGGCTAATTTGTTTTAGTGGATAAAAAATTGGTTAACGTCTTCAACCCTTAGGATAGTACCTATTTTGAAATACACCATTTTGCTTATTGGCCAAGATACTAAATTACCACTATCCAACTTGGATGAGCAATTGTCACAAGGTAATATTAGTTCATTCATCATTGGACCAAATGAGAGAGGTCCCAAACTCTTCCCTTTAATAGCATGCTACTCATCCACACTTGTCACAATACATGTGGCTATGAAATCTCTTTACTCTAAACATCTATGCAATAGTCTGACTTGTATGAGAATGAATGTTGACTCAAATTCTTATGGAATCCTTTTGACTCCATTGATATAATTGATACAATTTATTTGCTCCTCATTATGTGATCCATAACTCATCAAAGTATCTATTCGATCATTGTCGACTTATTGTAAGGAGATATCAATGTGCTTAACTGTGTATGTTGCATCCCATTCAATAAATTCACCCTTTGCTTCCAAAAACATGTCTACACCTCTTTATGCATGCAACAACAATATATCTCCATTAATTTTTTTAATAATGTTCACAATGGCACATCCATGTTTGATGTAGTTATTACTCAATTGCTTTCTAACTAGGTATACTATTCCCTCTACTAGTTTTAAACCATCCATTGGTAACCCCACATTATGTTCAAAACCTAACATCCCATAAGGCATTAGTGCTAATCTGCAATAACAAAGACACATATGGATGTTAGAATGTTTTTCATTGTCAAGATATAATTTTTTACAAACCATTAATCTTCATACATATAACCTTGGATTAGGATTTGTGATTATACCAACTCTAATTGAAGTGATTGAGGCATACAACTTGTGGCTAGGTAGTGACAAATTCATTTAAACTAATATAACCAACATTTAAACTAAGTTCATACACCTATACATAAACAAGGGGAAACTTTGTAATCTCTGGAAGAAGTTACAATAATAGATAATATAGGGGACTCTAGTGCTCCCCATAATCTTTGGAATAACAATTCACATAGAAGAAAACTATATACGATCCAATTAAGATTGGTAAATAGTACCCATAATATCATAGGCCAAAAAAACCCAACTAAGTTAACGTTGCTTTTAAATATCGTGGCTGAACCCAACAAAGCTTCTCTACTTTTGTAGCCATTTGACGATCAACTGTTGAAATTGATAATTGTGTGTTGCCAACAACATATATCATGATATGTTCAATTATCTAAGTGATCTTCGACAATTTCTGTTATTGCTTCTATAGTCCTCTAAACATTTGTTAACTTAAAACTAAAAATACTTCCCCACTATTATACAAAGGTTGCCTTCTATATCACATGAAGTGTATTTTTATATTTTAATATATATCCCAAACTTATACCAAAGTCTTTTAATATTTCTTATTTTTAAATACCCTTATAAAAAAAATACACAATGATGCCTTGAAGAATTCTTCTTTAATTTGGTTAACATGGTCAAACCAACATCATATATGAAATTAACATGTTCGAAACAATATCACATATAAAATCAAAACCTATGTCTCTTTTTAAATATTATCTTTTTCAAAATATGAAAACACCTTAACATTAAACTTGAATACATAAACTGTTCAATTCACCTTTCTTTGTGATTATGTACATCATTATACATTGTTGTCACACATTTTTTAAATACCTTTTGAATACATAAACTGTTCAATTCACCTTTCTTTGTGATTATGTACATCATTATACATTGTTGTCACACATTTTTTAAATACCTTTATAGTCAACGCAATCCCATTAAAATTGAATACATGCAAATGACATGTATTTTGATTTCTTCTATAGAAAAATTTTCAAGCACTACGACTCCCTTAAGGCGTGTTGTTGATCACTTTGAGTAATATGACCATATGTTTCTTCCTAATATAGTCTCTTAGGTTGCCTCATGCCAATGCATCTTACAATGTCCCACCTCATTAATAAGATTTGTTTTTGCACATTTCCTCTATTCAACCACATTAAAGTTGGCACCTCAATTTTGGCGCCTCAAATTCCTTATCCTCTTAATGTTTAGTGGGTTTGAAATTCCTTATCCTCTTAATGTTTAGTGGGTTTGAAATTAAGATCCATGTATGCCCATGTAAATAAAATTTATAAATGGTTATAGAACTTTTAAATTGAGTTCTTTGAATGTGCTTAACTTTATCCGTTAGAGATATAAAGGCCATAAACAAAAAGAGAATACAACTTTTACTTGTTTAGACTTTCATTCTCTTTACTAGTGAATCATGTATCTAGCCTTATATTATCAATCAATCTACACAAAGCCTTACGTTATTAACATAATGTTATTAATAGATATGCATATCTTTTTATTATTTGTATAGTTTTATTGAAATATTAAAGAACTAATTGTTGGTTCCATTTTAAAATAGGGTTAATATCATGTCCAACAACAAAAGGGGTTTATTATAGTTTAGGCATTGACATTTTCGATCCTCATGAAGGGGAAGGTTCAAAGTGTAGTGCAGAGACTAAAGTTAATGCATGGCTTATATAATTTGGCTATTGCAATTAGCACCAATCCTGTTACTCATACTTCCACTTTAATTAGTGTGTATGTATTTAACCATTAGATCACAACTATTTTCTATATGATCAACGATTAAGCATTATCATATCAAGGATCATGATTCTAAATTAAGAACAAAACAACTATGCAATCAAATTACCATTATGCAACATTACAAATATGAACTCATGTAAAAGACATCATCACCATACAATGTATAAACAACATTTTTTTTAAAGGGGGTTATCATTCCAATTATTTCCAAAGAAACCTAATACATCATTACAAAATGGTTCTCAATCGTGAGATTGCAACAATAACATAGCTCAAAACCCCGATACTAACTTATATATGTAAATAATACATAGGACCACTAGAGATTTAACAACCCTTTGATATGCCAAAGAATTTAGATTTATACTATTGTGCTTGAAGGTGGGAAGGTACATTCAAAACCAGGAGGGTTGTTAGCCTACTTTCAATGTCTTAATTGTGAACCAATTGATATCTACCTATGCTTCTACTAGGTGCCTTTATCCTTTCACAACTTAGTTCCTTGATCACCTAGAATTCCACATGATATTCACATTCTTAGCCCCTATATGGTAGATACTCCCTAATACTACTAACACTCTTCAATCCATGTGGGGAAACCCATATATTTTCACTCCATTGAGTCTATGCCATCATTCCTTTCCCTACAACTACATTGTTTCCTCTCTCTAAGTCAAAATGATAGGCCCTACAAGCCATGACCACACTTTTTGATTCACCCCAGATCAACTTCCACCACCCTTACTTGACTCCACAACCTCCCCTAATGAGGAGCTCAACTTCGGATCACTTCCAAAAATTTTCCTCTAAAATCAATGAATTCCTTCAATTCCTTTGTTTGATTTCCCATTAAAATGTTTACACCTACCATATAGACATTTAATCGATCTAGGTCTCATACTTAGAATCAAGTTTCCATAATGTGTATTAGATCAAAGGACAAGTGGTGAAGCTCGTTGATGATGGATTCGAGGGCTTGTATTTCCTTCATAGCCATCATACATCCTTTCATTACTTTGGAGGAAGACACCTTAATTATATCTATGAAGATGGGATGTGAGTTTAAGCATGGGATTAATCAATGAGAATGTTAGATCTAGCTATCATTGCCCAACTTTGTCTTGCTCCTGGGCACAAGGTATATAGAACCAAAAGAGAGTGGGAACCCTTTGGATTGCCTTTGGCACTATGTTTCTATAGGGTGTTTTGGTTTAAGTCTATGGTGATGGCTTTCTCCCATGAGCACTCCAATAGCTGCACCTTGTGTGTGAATGCTAACTTGTATTAAGCAATTTGTCAATCTGAGTGGCACACATGGGAGATACATGAATGCCTTTTTCTATATGTGCTAAATTGGAAGATTGGCAAAGAGATTGGGAGCGAAACCATGAGTTGGACATGAAATAATTAAGAATAAATAGATGGAGATTTGAAATTATTAAGGAAATCAACTCTCAAAGGTTGAATGAAATGGAAGATCAAGAAGATGCAAGACAAAATTGAGATTTTGGAAAATGATAAAAAAAAATAGTAGAAGAAGGAATTCAATCGACGCCCCCTCCAAATCACTCTATGGAATATTATGGATTGAAATACATGCAAACAAAAGAAGAAGAGATAGTACAACACGGCTTAGCACATACAAAGAAGAAATCACTCGCCATCCATTATCTAGGGTAAATAGCAAGAAAAAATCCCTCAATGAACATGGTCCATTTTAAATTTTAATTGTTTCCATACTCTATAAATTTGTTTTTGGTTAAGATAATTTGTACAACATACAAGTCAATTAAAAAGTAATATTTCTAAAACTTTTAAATTGGTTATAATAACAATTAGTAGAAATTTCTTTTTGGTAAAATTTGATAAGGGTAAGACTAATATATATCTTCAATTTTATATCACGATGATAGATTATTTAAATTGTTTAAATGCACCATATTTTGTTTTAATATAAACATAACCGTTCTTATTAAAAAATAAAAAATACTTTTATGCTATCGGGAAATCCTTTACATTATTGAAAGATATATTAAGAATTCATCATGATTCATTATTATTCATCTTATTACACCGAAGGTGTTATATTAGGGAGGTTCTCTAGGAAACCTTCGTACTCTGTGCAAGGTTTTATACAATTTATTAAATAAACAATGAAATAAAATGAACTACAAAATGGTTTAACATTGGCAGTTGTGTATGACCTAACTATTTTTAGGTCAATATACACTTTCTTCTTTTCATTGAATGCACATTTTTTTAATTATATATATATATATATATATATATATATATATATAGAAAAATGTAATACTTTCTTCCTTTTATTGAATGCACATTTATTCAAATTCAATACATTTTTCTAATTATATATATATATATATATATATAACATTAATAATAATAATAATAATAATCTATTTTTAAAAAATTGGTGTATGAGACCTTCTTGTTTGTGGGACAAGAGACCCCCCACGATTTGACTGGTAAAGTTTATGAAGGTATACATACCCTACCCCTCTGGATTTGAACCTGTGACCAAACACATGTTCTTAACCATTAGGCCCACTTATTAATAAAGTTTTTATAGTATGAAAATAATTTTTATATATGTTTTTAATTTTATTTATTTTTTAATATATTTGAATTTGATATAATACTCTTCTCTTAGTATTAATACCCTTCTCATAGTATTGACATGGTCCCATAAGTTTTACATAATGGCTTTATTGGGTTATATCTTTTATTCAAATTAAAATAAGTTATTTTTTTTAAACCAAAAATATTTTTTATTTTTTATATTTAATTTTTTTTTAATAATACATTTTTGTATTAAAAAATAATTTTATTTCATATTATATATATAAAGATTATAAATTTTATAAAATTAAAATAATAATTATTTTATTATTATTACGTTTATATAAATGTAAAACATTATAATTAAAAATAATATATTATTTAAAAATTCACATTATATAAAACATTATAATTAAAAATAATATACCATTTAAAAATTCACATTATCTCATTTATAAATTCTTATTATCCTCACTTTATTTTATCATAAATTAAATTTGGGGTATAAACTCACAACCAGAACCATGACCATATCCCGTCCCCCCCTTTTTTTTTTTAATAAAATTCACATTTAAATCTATAACTAAATCTATGCACGACCACTCAACCCAATCCCACACCGAGTGCATTGATGATTGAAACAAGATTTTACCTCTGACATAGTGATCTCGAAACACGGTTTAAGCTCCGACACAACAACAATCAAATGAGATTTTGCTCTAGTGCTCCAATGCAGTAGAGGGTCTTTAGGGCCAACGTTTGTTAAAAAAAGTCTATAAATCTATTCGATTCTTAGTTTGGGGCTTTGAACTTTGCATTATAAATTTACTAAGTATAGTTCAATTTAGGTGGTTGCATAATTTAGGTTGTTACAAGTGTAATAAAACATAAATTGTAAGTTAATATTTAAAAGTTGTCCAAAATATTTAATTTAATACTATAGAGATAAAATTTCTACATGATTATCTTTTTATTTCATTATTATATTTATTTATCTATAATAACACTTTTGTTTTTCTAAATTGGAGTGCTTAAAAGCTATAAAGGATATTTAATTTAACATGGCAACTAAAATACATGTTTGACCATCTCTTTATTCCATTTATTTCCCTATAATAATAGTTAATTTGCTAAATTGAATTGCTAATAGTTACTTTGATAAATTAGATTGCTAGTTTGATTAATTAATGCTATACTATTTGATTTTCAGCATTGCATATCCCTTTCACCCTTTCTTCTATATGGATTAAATTAAAAGTTCTCCATTGTATATTTGTTAACAAAATGTTTAATGTTTAGAGAGATCCATTTCACATGGACTAAGTTAAAAGTCTTCATTTTTTTTTTTGTATAGTTGTTAACAAATCAATTTCGTTAAATCAAAAGATATAAAATCTATTAAGTATTTAAAGATATCAAAAGACTCCAATTTTCCAAAAAAAAAATCAAAATTAAGTATTTACTAGTAAATATTGAAATAACCTTTATTTACAAAGTTACAAAATGGATGTCATTTCATTCTTCAAGGGTTATTTGTAAAAAAAAATAATAATAATAGAAAATACTTTAATTCCTTTTTATGAAAGGTGGAAGAGGCTTAGATGCTCATGGAATGTTTCAAAATTGAAGCCTACTCTACAATCTTTCATCCTATGTTAATGTCATATCTAAGGCTGCCATCTATTTTTCCTTCATTTTCTATGAATTATGTCTCTAAGACTTCCATATGTCATAGAATTTAATACTACCTCGTTAACGAGATGTTGGAATGCCATACAACTTCTACATGGATGAAAAACTATAACTTATTTGGCATGGTTGGATCCTTATATCTGCTTAAGCTTTGGATTGAAATGAGATAGTATGAGAAAGAAGTAAGGAATGTTGCAAAGGGGGAGTGCTAAGCACCCCTCAGAAAAACCATAAAAAATTGCCTAGAATCCTAAAGTGGCAGGTTTCTGCCTGAAACATTGTACATTTGTAAGGTTCTAGGCATGGACTTATCACTTCAAGATTCTAGGTACTTAGTGTTGGTAATCACAAAGTATTATGCCAAGATGAATGAGTGTGAAGAGTTGTACGGATTAAGCTATCCATGGACTCTGTGTGTGTGCATACAAATGACTTTCTATGTTCATATTGTTCAAAATTTGACATAAACAATGTCGAGGAAAACAATAATGAGGACGATAAAAAAACAACAAGGCAATATGTGGCAAGTTTTTATATGAAGGATAAAATTCAACAAAAATGCTTAAATACACCAAACCTTGATTTATTAGAAGGTTTCACTATTAACACTAGTAAAGTAAAACCCTATTTTAAGGATTGTCTGTGATACATAGAGTATGGGGATTCTTAGTTCTTAAAACTCGATGCCCCATGCATTAGTAATAGCTTGGGTCAATATGTAGATTTTTTTTTCCAAATGAACAATGTTCACTAGATTAATGGATATTTGATGTTAGGTTCATTGTATCAAAGCAATCTTTGTTCTTGCTTCAAAGGATTCTTATCAAGACATAACAAACAAGTAACATCCAAGCAACCTTGCACTCCCAGATTACAAATTGAATTCTTATAAACTACAAAATAACAATATGTAAGTGTAGCACAATGAAGGTTGTATTTAACTTCACAAATAATGAGAGGTTGATTGGCCAAGTTGCCAAAAAAAAGGCTGTAGAAAAGTTTGCATGAACTATCTTTGATGTTAAGAGATTCATTGGGAGAAATTAAGTATTGATTTTCCAATTCTTTAGATAATTATCTTTAGTGCTATTGATTAAATCAACTTGTGTTGGAGGAATAACCAATCCACACCTTGATATTTAACCCACAAGGGTGCCAGTGATTAAATAGGTATGTTAGCAATGTGGTAGAGCAATGGGTTGGTTAGGGATAGATTTGGATTTGAATCCTACCTTGCCCAAATTTCAGTTGATGATAGAAATTAAATATAAAAAGTTTGATTCATATAGTTTTGAAGACATAGAGGTTCAAAGGGTTATGAAAATGGTACCATACAAGATTATGGACAAAGATGGGAAGCCTTATATTCAAGTCTAGATTCAAGATGGAGAGACCAAAGTTTTTAACCCTGATGAAATTGATATTATGATTTTGACTCAAATTAAGGAAATGGGACTTGAAGGCATTGAAGCTCCAACAAGATGGTATCAGTGAGATCTCAAGCAACGTTAGTCCTTGGAAGTTTCCCAGTGAGAACGAGCCCCATTGGTGAACTAGACTTACCCATGGATATGGGTCCTTAACCAAAGCGCCAAACTAGGGTGTTTAACATGATAACCACACAAAAATTCAAACTATGAAATCATATGTAGAATTCTAACAATACAAGTCTCATGAAGAAATCAAAATCATTTTTTTTTTAAAGCAATTCCTCAATCAAAATGCCAAAATAACACATTCTACTATACACGCAAATCATTAATCAATATTCAACTTAATTCTACATGATATTGTAATTTTACTTTCCTTTCAGAGGCCATTCACCTCATGATGTTGGTTCAAGTTGCTCTAGGTGAAGGAAATCAAGGGTTTACTTCTTTTTCATACTTATGCAATCTAATTGGATTAAAAAATAACCTTTTTACCAATTTCTAAGAGCAAAGATTTTTTCCAACACTCAGAAACATGATAAAGTATGTACCTATAGTTGTGCACATGTTATATCTCATGAGAACAACGCAAATTACCCACAACATGCATTGATAGTAGATCCACCAAATAATCTATAGAAAGACAATGACAAGAGGGATTACCTTTAGGGATTGACAAGGTTACAACAAGGGTGACCACAATTAGCATTTAAAAGAGGATAAAAGGAGGCTCTATGGAAGGATCAACAACCATTGATCTACAATCCATCAACGTCAATCATGATTTTTGGTCAAAGTTTGTGAGCACTTGAAACACCAACAACTATTCAATCTCATCGATCGAAAACCCATATTATATCAAGCAATTCACCTAGGAGTTTCAAGAGACACTCGATTAAAGGTCATTTAACCAGTGAGAGCATCCATTAACTTTGGAAAAGGAGAAAGTGATTACAATGATGATGTACAAAATATTCATATAAATCCCAATATTCATGTGTTCTTGACATTCAAACATCTAACAAAACAAAACCAAAGTTCAATAAACAAATTATTTATGTTTCATGCCACTTAGGTGTGGTGTAGGCTAAATGCCCCCCAAAAGTATATTTGTGGAAAATATTCCATCTAAATTCAACATAAAAACATTCTTCATTATATTTTTATAGTTCTACTATGGTCCAAGTTCCATTCATTTTGTTTTGAATGCATTTTGAGTGCCCATGAATTGCCTTGTTATAGGAGGAACAATATAGGTTATCCCTCATATTTAATTTATTAGTCTGGGATTATAAGAAAATGGTGGATTGTAAGCAGTGCACTCTCACCTTCCCATACCCTCTATCTCTTCTTGCTTTTGTTACCACCATTGGCTCTGCCTCTCTTCTATTTTGTAGTAAATGGATCCTCTATTGGTTATTCATGGACCATTGAAAAAAACACCTCTTCTATTTGAGTAACATACCTATCCAGATTCACTTCGGTGTTCCCTTTCCTCTGCTTTGGGGGTATGCTAGTTATGTTATTATGATATAACATATGTAATCTCGTTGGTAGGACAATTTTAGTCAATTTGATAATAACCATCCTCTACTTATATGGGGAGAAGTGAAATGAAAAGGCATCAATGAATATCAATTTATAATAGCAAGATGACACCAAACATTGAATGCTAAGATGATGGTGACCCTCATCGTGCCAACCATTAAGTTTGATATTTTTATGTAATCACTTATTCCAACCATGGTTTGAACTCTTTGTTCGAGCATATACATTCAACGAGTATCATATAAAACAATCACAAGCCCAACCTATAATCTTTTCCAACTTATTATAATCTTTTCCCACTTATTATTATTATGAGAAAATTTCCATAATTATGTGAGTATATATGGATACTGTGTTTTATATTTTAATTAAGTGCGTCTAATGGTTAAGAGTATGTGTTTCCTCTTAAGAGTTCATAAGTTTGAATTCAGATGGGTGGGGTATGCACACCTCAATAAACTTGAGTAGTCAAATCGCTACACAAAGGGGGTCTCTTGTCCCACAAACAAGGGGGTCTCATATATAAATTTGGTGTCTAGCTAGGTCGTAACCTTAAAATTAGATTATTATTATTTTATTATTTAAGAATGGCATACCATATTTTTTGGATAAGCAAGGGAGATGTGTTGGATTACTGAGANGGGGGGGGGGGGTGAATAAGTAATAAGGTAATTATAATCCTTTTCTTCAAATGTTATATCAATGTAGAATTATTATCTAATAATGAGCAGTAATAAATAAACAATCATACACATACACAGTACACCAGTGTTTTATGTGGAAACCCAAATCGGGAGAAAACCACAGAATACTTTTTCTTATATGTCTTGAAGAATTACATTCATTGAAAGCACCAACTTCCTTTGTTTTCCAACTGCAACTGGAAGGAGGCTCCAACCCCCTAGTTTCTCAGGCTACAACCTGAGGGAAGCTCCAACTCCCCAAATCTCTGGCTACAACC
>ML818627.1:31003-49141 GCA_009831015.1 Picea engelmannii | reverse complement strand
CCCATCAAACAAACTTGGGTCCATTACCCAAACCTGGGGTCTCCAACTTCTCATGGCCATAACTCTCTAACCGTGAGGAATTATGTGACGTTCCACATACCACCGGAAATCACATGACAAGAACTATCCATCTAGGATATTTTTCCTGACAAATTCATTTTTCTTCATATCATTATTCCACAATTAAACATGGGTTCTCTTACTCCACAAAGCGTCTTCCCGTGAGGGCTTTCACCATAAGGGGACCACTTTGAAGTTAATCCATATTTACTTCTTATCAACCATGACAAAACAATAATGAGTCATATTTACATCAAATACTATTGGGTCCATTACCCAAACCTTTGTGCTACGGGTCTTTCTTTAAGGGTTGACATCAATGACAACCAACCTTAATCAACAAGATGTTTATTAGAATTTATTATATTCTTAAAGTGATAACAAACATGCTCCTTACTATAAGATATTATGTAAATTTAATAATAATTATTAGTAACCCCAAGGGATTCAATCAAATTTGAACCTATGACCTATGACCTTCTCTTGTAATCTTCTAGATTACACACATGCATTCAAGAAATGGACTACATTGCAACAAGCACAGACAAGATACTCAAAAGAGATATCTAGGGGAAGGTTAATAACCATGTTCATATTCATTCTTCAAGAGTATTTATACAATAGAGAGATGGTTGGAGAAGTTGTACTTGCTCCAACTAATCATTCGTTAGTTTCTCTTTATCATGTACTTTATTACATATGCATTCATATATTCACGTATTCCAATGTCTAATGTATTAATTTATGATGACTTTTACATGGGCCTAAGAGGCCTCCCAACATATCCCCCACTCTCAAAGCCTTGCCTCATCTCGAAGCAACTTTGCAACAACATATTGGGTCTCTACTCTTACTAAAGTATCCTTGCTATGCATCAACCATGCATACCGGTCTACATAGGTAAATCAACCACAACAATTGCCAGTTGTATAGGAATATACATGTATACAAGGTTCTATTGTGACTTGTTACTCTTTAGCCTCCATGTTTGATATGGTAGGTGCCTTTGTAGTTAGTGAGTTTCCAACACTTTGCTCCCGCCCAACAATGTTCCTCCCTATTGTTACACCATGGTGCCTCTGGGGCAACGAGTGGCTCATCTTGTGCTCATCTTGCATTTCTACAACATCCCATGACAGAGCAATTAGCTTGGCCTACATAACATTTCTCTTCTTTTTGGCCTCTGAGGTCACAACCCAATGAACTACTCTGCAACTCTTATAGTGGGGGCTCAATCAACTCAATTGTTCTTGTTTCATCATTTTTTCCTTTAATATCTTTATGTGTGTGTGTCATCTAATGTCTCTTTCTTGAATGCCTTTTTTTGTAGTGAGTCTTGGAATCAATACTCTTTGTGAGATCTCTAATAAAATGCTGCAAAAATTCCTCGATATATGATCATGTTCAATGTTGCAATATCTTTCAATCAAGTGCTCAATACCAATGCTCCAAACTCTGCATGCTCACTGCTTGGTTGATTTTTTTTTTCTATTGTTTCTATCGCTACACAATCAAACTTCTTTCTCTGCTGCTTGGTCTAAATCTCTTCTTTTGCTTGGTCAATTGTATATTCTATCATTGGATGATCTGTGTCAATTCTTCAAACTCTATCAAAATTTGTCTTCTGCTGCTCTACTATTATCAATCATGGTGTTCTTCAATGGCTTCTTTATTCTTTTGAGTCTCTAGTGATGAACTGGAGTATGTAATTTAGATTTACATGAAGGACGATTCTGACCATGACTCGAATAAGACTTTGCATGATCATGAATCGACTCAACTTGACTAGGACATGACTCAATAGTTAGAATCTATTACGACTCTCTAACTATTAGTAAAACTCTATTATACAAAAACTCTTTTGTTGGTACGACATCATTGAATCGAACAAAATATTGTTGAATGAATATTGATAAATGTCGGCAAGGAATTGATCTCGTCGATTAGAAATCGACTTACAATGCAAACTCATTAAATCAATTGACTCAATTTCATTATACATTAACTCAATAAAGTCAACCAACACCATTTCTCTTTTTTTTTTTTCAATTATTAAAACTTTAGATTTTTTTTCCATTAGACATTACACTTGACTATTGAATCAACTATAAACTCTACTAGACTATTGTACTCCATGTAACACTGGTAAATGTGAGGCTTCTTTTTGAGCATTTGACATGAGACCCTTTACCAAAAAAAATTCAAATAGATTTTTAATCGACCATACCTTAAGACTCTTATGCTATTACAATGAGATCCACGACTCCATTTGGTTTTAGGCATTTTATTATTTTTATTTTTAATACCACCCACAATATTTTATAATCCCCAAAAAAAACACATAGTATTTGGTCGATTTTTCTTGAACTTGGTCGAATTTGTGTTGTTCGACTACTAGTCTAATTCTCAAGCCATGTGGCAAGTGATAATGAACTACAAGACGATGGCCAAACTGAAATCACTTGTATTTGTCCTATAACCGTTAGTGCAGTGATTCAAGTAGCCTAAATAATAAGTGGAAGTAGAAAACGAAGCATGATAATGAGGGTTTGTTCTTAGGGCGTCAATATAGTATGACGTTCTCCTTTTTAGTCAGGTGGTCGATTTCCTTTAGTCAGCTCCTTAGGCACATTTAAAAACTTCAACAAAAGCTATAGAATCATCACAAATTCTTGAAAATCCTCACAATCCTCACATGAATTGCACAAATTTTCCCAAAATATGGCTTTAAACTACGTTTAACCCTCCTTGAACTTGGATTCAAAATATTCGAGGCAAATGATAGGCATTCTCACCACGAGCTTCCAAAAAGATTCAAGCTTTAAATTGTAAGTAAGTGGGACAAATACATTCCCAGCTCCTTTTTGCGTAATGAGGAATTCAAATTGAACCAAAATATTAATCTAATATGGCCTACAACCTAGCCACGTCTAGACATGAAAAAATTTAATACAATAGGTTATATTGTCATGTGCTAGGAAATTGATCATAGAATGTATTGATGGCTCCCATTAGAACGTCCCATCAATCGATTGCCCAATTTAGCGAAATTGACACAAAACTATATTGTTTTGACCCAAGTTTGAACAAAAACACACTAAATGATTAGCATAACTCATTCTCGTAATAAGTTCTTTGACACAACAACTCTTCGTCGATCAAAGGTTATGTCTACCCATAATTGGTAGTCGATGTTTATGGCCATATCAACTCGGTCGATTTTCTTTGTTGAGCAACATCAAGAACATGTGGGGAACTAACAATCAATGTAACATATCGATCTTCCAACTACTCCACTAGTTCTCAAGTAAATTAATTAATTCATATTCGATAGTCATCTTGCTTCACTCTATGGATCAAATATGCATTAGACAGATGGTGATGGTATGCTCCAGGGATAATTTGAGTTCCATATCGATCTTGGCATTATTCAACCCCATGTATTTTATAGTTGCATGGTTCCTTAAGTAGATTCCAATGTACCATATTCATGTAACAACTATCCTTAAATAGATTTTGGATTTCACATATATTTTGGCTTTTTTTTTCTCATAAATTTTCTTTTATGTGCTTGTAGTCTCCTCTTGTGCTGTTGTCACCCACAAAGAAGAAGGCTTCTCTAGGATTCATTCAGATTATCTCTTCCTTTTTTTGCAGGCTTCTTTGTTTCCATGAGCATCTCCTCAAACAAATATTTCATCCAAGAATAAATCTTCCAACTTGTAGGTATTCCTAATCTCACCATCTCTTTCAGGGTCAGACCACCCTCATTCATTGTTGCTATCACCTAGATTACACACATGCATTCAAGAAAGGTACTACATGCAACAAGCACACACATAATACTAGAGAGATATTTGGGGGAAGTTTAACCAACCATTTTCATATTCCTTCTTTAAGAGTATTTATACAATAGAGAGATGGTTGGAGAGGTTATACATGCTCCAACTAATCATTCGTTAGGTTCTCTTTATCATGTATTTTATTACCTATGCATTCATTTATTCACTTATTCTAATGTCTAATGTTTTAATGTATGATGACTTTTACAAGGGCTTAATAAGAGGCCGTTACCTCCCCCTCATCAACATGCCCTGGGGAAATTGTTCAACCAATTAAGTAACCCTTGGAGCTAATTTATAAGTTTGTTTGCAATACTAATTATTCTAATTAATATTTTTTAATGGATCACTGGAAAATTTTAAAGTTTTGGAAAATGACTTGTATTACTAGTTAAAATTTTCCTATTATGAAAATTTCATTTACTGGGTTGTTAGCCTTAATACAAAACACCTATTCTAATATAGAAAATTATTATTAACTAAATTAAAATTTATTATGTTTAATAGCTAGTTGTTATAGGAACTAGAAACCCTAGATAGGGTTACATCACAAAACACTTAAGAGAGATTATGTAATAACACTCATTGATATTATGAATAACTAGTGCATTTGTTACAATGAGATTCACCTCTTTTATAAAGAGTTCAAGAGGTCTTATTTGTCCAAAACCCTAAAATCTAATAATACCCAAAACAACCCTAAATTTTATAGCGTAAGTCACTAAGATTAGTTTATTACACATGTAATTCTTATATTTTAACACCCTCTCTTAAGGCTTATGATATTGAAATCAAATACATGATGACTATATATATATATATATATATATATATATATATATAAGAGGTAATCAAAACCAAACATTCTTCAAAAGATTCTTCTTTGGAAAACAATCCTTGGACCAGGTAGAGCTCCATCAAGCTACCTCGTAACCCTCGTAGAGGTGTAACTCCAAAGGGGGTATTTACTGTTGACATTGCAGAACATGTACGAGCCCCTTTCAATGGAAAGTTTGAATTCAATGAGAATTTGGTTTATCCTACACGTACATGTAATGAACATTCTGCTTATCTATGTCATAATAACTTATCCATCACTATTGATGGTCAAGATCAAGTACATAACTTAACCATTACACCACAAAATTTTCTTTTGGTTCAGAATGATTAATATGTGGAATAAAAACAAATTATTGTTGAGGTTTGTGCTAAAACATCTTCCTTCAAGGAAAAAGTTCACAAAAATATATATTTTTACTTAGAAGGAGAAATGCACTCGAGTACCAATGTGTGTCATGCACCTAAATATGTACACGTTAATGTTCATCCTATACTTAGGACGGGTTATCTATGGATATTATCGGGAGGTATATACAATTCTGGTGTAGTACCCTTTCCATTTCATAAACATAGGGATCAAGTATATGTTCAACCTTTTGTTTTCAAACATCAATTGTTGGAATATTTAGACACTTAGGAGTTAGTTAAGATCTACTTGGTCTAATGTGTCGTTAGGTAAAAGTGTGTTTATTAGTGTGTTTCTTTAGTATGCATTTGTAGTTAGGAAATCCGACGGTCACGATATGTTCCCGACATAGAGTGATCTGACGGTTCATACTCTCCTCGATTTTAACGATCATTGATTCGTGAATTAACACCCGATTGGTCCATGATCTCTATTTAAAGAGCATGGAGGGTCATTTGCCGATGATCGATTGTGAGAAACTTTATTGTAAAATCTCTCTGTAATATTTTTCTTTTGCATTAATAAACTGCTCCAAGTGGCCGCGTTGGCTGGGACCATGGATGTTTCCCCATAAGGGTTTTAACATGTGAAAACATCTGTGTGTTGATCTTTGATCTGGTTATGTGAGTGGTTACTGAAGGTGTTCGTCCTCTATTGGAATAACCGTGTTGTCGAACATGGTATCAGAGCCTGTTTGAAGACCCACTCCTGTTGTAGATCGAGATCGTGAAGCCGAGTTGCCTCATCTATATTTTCTATCATTTCCATACATTTCTAGACTAAGAAGACTATTCCATTGAGTCCGTAGCACTCGTTTCATTTAGGAACACTTTTTGTTTCACTCGAAAAGGTTTCCGTTTGCCCAAGATATGACCATTACAATCAGATCCGGAGGTATAAAGCTTGAATACGCATTTTAAATTTTTTTGTAGAGTAGTATTTTAGTTTTATTTCGGTTTTGTATTATTTATTTTCGGGTTGCTACTCTTTTAGATCTGTGTATTCTCTTTGCCCCGCGCCCTGCACGATCTCAGAAAATCAGAAACAGATAGGAAAATGTGCATCTTCCGGGTAAGCTAACCGAGATCTAACCCTTGTTGTCATCGAGAAGCAATTTTTTTTTCTTGTGTGAAAATAGATTTTTTTAGCACGCTCTCCAAGGCCGTCTTCAACAACAACAACAACAACATCACCCCCAATCCTCCTTCTGAACATTACAATATATTTTGCTAGACAATTTGGTTAAAAATTGCCTTATTAAGTAAGAGGTCTTGAGTTCAAGTCTCTCTTTTGTTACCTTTTTTGAAAAAGTTCATGCTAAAATTGTAAAGTGTATTTCACTTCAAGGATAAAAGTGAATCACTATAAGTAGCTTTAATATTTTATTTTAGAGTTATTTATTTTGCATGAAGCTTTTCTGTTATAAAGTAACTTCATTGTAAAAGTGATCCCCGCTTCTTTTTATAAGAGTGGGTCACTTCATAAAGCAACTTACACTATCACGTGGTCAGTTGGTTACCATTTTTGCCTTTTTTTAAAAGGGCATAACTCTCACATCCGAAGTCTATTTTCAGTGCCGTGTTTTTTAAAACCACATAACTTTTCGATCTCTTTCCATCCAGATCATCAGTTTCAGTTTTTAAATCCATATTATCTGCATATTTAATATGACTTCTACAAGTAATGTTTTGCTTACCAGCACCAACTACTTCCAATGGAAATCTCATATGGAAGATTTATTAAGAAGTAAAGTCTTGTACCAGATTACCTTGGGAAAGGAAAAAGAACCCACTGATGATGATAAGAAATCCAAATGGGCTAATAGGAGTGACAAAGCACGTGGACTAATCAGAATGTCCATCTCTCCTGATTTAAGGTTCCACCTTCAAGAAATTAATGAACCCGAAGAATCTTGGGAAAAGATTGAATCTATATTTGGTAAACTCAATATTATCCGAGCACAACAATTAAAAAATCAAGTACTGACCTTGAGTCCAAGTGATTTTTCTTTCCTTGGAGACTATCTATCTAAGTTTAAAACACTCAGAATTTTATGTGAAGAATGTAAGATACAAATGGAGGAAGAGCGTTGCATCTATCTTATTCTTTCTAAGCTAGGTAGTGCATATTCTGTATTTGTATCTACCTTTTATGCCATGAGAGAGGCTCTAGGGAAAGTTTATCAAAAACCCACTCTTAAGTCCTTTTGTGCTTCTTTGATTAGAGAGGAAGATAAGCTTGTACAACTTGGAGTGATCAACATTGCAGGTACCTCCAACAAAGCCTTAGTTGCCCAACAGAAAGATAAACCCAAGTATCCCAAGAAGCAACATCCTCGCTACAACAACAAGCAACATAAGGGTCCCAAAACTGCTCAGACAACTTCAGCTCCTGATGGTGACAAAGAAGCAAAATATAAAAATAAGAAGACTGACAAACATTGCAACTTTTGTGATAAAGATGGTCATGATGAGTCTAAATGTTTCAAGAAGATGACAGTTTTAGAAGCAACGATGAAGAAGCACAACATCAATATTGATTCTCCTTCTTCTTCTTCTTCTCATGGACATGCAATTTCTTCTTCTGGTTTCTCCTTCAACACAACTTCCACTTCTTCTTCTGATGAGTGGCTTATTGATTCAAGAGCATCTTATCATATGGCTAAGGATAAAGCCATATTTTATGCTCTAAATGAATGTAACATCAAGAAAATATTTGTTGGTGATGATAGATCTCTTAGTGTTGTAGGATTTGGAACCGTTCAAGTAGATAATGGTCATTTCAATGATGTATTATGTGTTCCAAGTCTTTCTTGTAACCTTCTATCAATATATCAAATCACTCATTCAGGTGAAGGTAAAACCGTAGAGATTTCACCTCACCAAGTTGTAATCAAGGATCTAAAAGATCCTAAGCATGTTCTTGCAACTGGAATTGCTGATGATATTATCAGGTTGTACAAGTTTGACGACTTTGGGTCATCATATTTTTCATCGATTTTTGTTGCTCATAGCGATGACTTGAACAAACTTTGGCATGAGCGGTTTGGTCATCTAAACTATTGTTCATTGCAACAATTATGTAATCAACAGATGGTGACTGGTCTTCCTCCTATTTAATGTAGAGATGGTGTTTGTGTCGGTTGTGTTGTCGACAAACATCACCGGGACAATTTTGACAAACGTGCCTCTTGGCACGCTTCGGGCCCTTTGCAGCTTGTTCACAGTGATTTGTGTGGTCCATTTTCTTCTCCTTCTTTTTCTGGGTGCAAGTATTTCTTAATTTTCATTGATGATTTTTCCTGACGTACTTGGGTTTATTTCTTAAAACTTAAGAGCAAAGTTTTTGACAAGTTTTTGGCCTACACGACCCTTGTAGAAAAACAATCTGGACATCAAATTCAAAATTTAAGAACAGATAATGGAGACGAATATGTGAACAATAATTTTATAGGTTACTGCACAAAACAGGGCATCCAAATGCAACACATTGTTCCATATACACCACAACAAAATGGTGTTGCTGAGAGAAAGAACCGCACATTAAAAGAAGTGGCTAATTGTATGATCCAATCTAAGGGATTAAGTCTAAATTATTGGGCAGAAGCAATCAACTGTGAAAATTATATAGTCAATCGCACTCCCAAAAAGGATCTTAAAAATATAACACCGGAAGAAGCTTGGACTAAAATTAAATCAGATGTAAGTCACTTTTGTGTATTTGGCAGTATAGCATGGGCTCACATTCCTGATGAGAAAAGGAAAGCATTGCAACCTAAAAGTGAGAAGTGTATATTCGTTGGTTATTCTAAAGATTTCAAAGGTTATATAATTCTTCAACCACATTGTAATGAAATTATTCTTAGAAGAGATGTTAAATTTGATGAAAATCTCTTGGCCTGCGAGCCTAATTCGACGATTGTGCCTTCTTCGACATTTGTGCCTTCTTCTGTTCCTATTCTGGTTTCTTCTTCAGATGATGACAATGAGGATGAAAATCCACCTCTGCCTGCTCACCTTCCTCCATATGAGTCATTTGAACCTGAACCAACATCAGTTCCACTGCTTCCTATATGGATCCATTCAACACGAGAAGTAGCTGGTGGTATTTTTGGTGATACTTCAGATGAGCGTCGAACATGTTCACAGTTCCAGCGAGCCCCTTCTCTTTTGGCTCAAGTTTCATAGACTCATGATCCAGAGACATTTGCAGAAGCTTCAGGTCATCCAGATTGGGATACAATAATGAATGAAGAGTATCGTTCTTTAATGGAAAACGATACTTGGGATCTTGTACCTCTTCCAAAAGGAAGAAAACTTGTCAGATGTAAAGGGGTCTACAGAACTAAGTATGCATCAAATGGAAGTGTTGAAAGACACTAGGCTCGATTAGTTGCCAAAGGATTTTCCCAAGTTGAAGGAATTGGCTATAATGAAACCTTTTCCCCTGTAGCAAAACTGAATTCCATTCGCCTTGTTCTTGCCCTTGTTGCCTCGCATAAATGGGAGGTCCATCAGATGGATGTTAAATCCGCCTTCCTACATGGCGATTTGAAAGAAAAAATCTACATGGAACAACCTCCTGGCTATGTCCAAAATGACTCTAGCCTTGTTTGTCGCCATAATAAATCTCTTTATGGTCTTAAGCAAGGTCCCCGAGCTTGGTATGCCAAAATGGACAACTTTCTTATTGACACTAGATTCTCTAGATGCCATTCTGATTCTAATGTCTAAACCAAAAAAGTAGGAAGCCATCTCATAATCCTTGTCCTTTATGTTGATGACCTTATCCTTACTGGTAGTGACTCAAAAATTTTAAACCATGTGAAAACTAGCCTTAAGAAGAAATTTGAAATGACAAACTTAGGTTTTTTGCACTATTTCCTTGGCCTCCAAGTTTTGCAAATCAATGAAGGAGTTTTTGTTTCCCAGTCTAAGTATGCTTGTGACCTTCTTCATCGCTTTCACATGGATGATTGTAAATCTCCCTTCCAGTCTTGAGTCAAGCCTACTGCCGCCTGTACTTCTCCTGAAGTTGATGCCACCCTGTACCGTCAGTTAGTTGGTAGCCTCTTATACTTGACTCATACCCATCGTGATATTTCCTTTGTTGTTGGTCTTGTTTCCCGATATATGAAAACACCCCATGAAAGCCATTGGAAAGCATATAAAAGGATATTTCGCTATGTCCATGGTACAATTCAGTTCGGGATACATTACATTTCAGGGGGGACTCCTTTATTGGTTGGTTTCATTGACTCAGATTGGGCCAATGACCTTGATGATTGGAATTCTACTGCAGGTTATGTTTTCAGCCTTGGTTCAGGACCTGTCACTTGGGCCTGTAAGAAACAACAAGCTATTGCACTTTCTTCAACAGAAGCAGAGTATCGAGCAGTGGTAAATCCAAGTCAGGAAGCCTAGTGGCTTCGACAGATCCTTTCAAAGTTTGGATTCAAGCAACAACATTCGACCAGCCTTTGGTGCGACAATCAGAGTGCCATCAAGCTCGTCAAAGACCTAGTTCAACATTAGTGCAACAAGCACATCGAGCTACACATGCACTTCATCAGAAAACTCATTCATGATCAAGTTATTGAAGTGCTCTTTTGCCCTACAAAAGATCAATTTGCAGACATTTTCACAAAGTCTCTTACAGAAGCGAAGTTTTCCAAACTTCGATCTATGTTAGGAGTTCATGAAGTTGTCATTAAGGGGGGATAGGCTCTAATGCATCCTTCCTTCTCCCATTGTGTCAACATTGTAAATCCTTCAATCCTATCCCAAGTTGTTCTTAAGGGGGGATGTTAGGATATTTAGTCACTTAGGAGTTAGTTAAGATCTACTTAGTCTAATGTGTTGTTAAGTAAAAGTGTGTTTCTTTAGTATGCATTTGTAGTTAGGAAATTCGACACTCACGATATGTTCCTGACATAGAGTGATCCGACGGTTCATACTCTCCTCGATCTTAACGACCATTGATCTGTGGCTTAACACCTGATTGGTCCATGATCTCTATTTAAAGAGAATGGAGGGTCATTTGTCGATGATCAATTGTGAGAAACTCTATTGTAAAATATCTCTGTATTTTTTTTCTTTTGCATTAATAAACCGCTCCAAGTGGTCGCGTTGGCTAGGGCCGTGGATGTTTCCCTGTAGGGGTTTTACCACGTGAAAACATCAGTGTGTTGATCTTTGATCTAGTTATGTGAGTGGTTACTGAAGGTGTTCGTCCTCTGTTGGAATACCTATGTTGTCGAACACCAATCACTTTCTGATTCTTACATGGATCAAGTGGAACATATATTAGGTGACTCAAACTGCAAAGAGAAGGAAGACCAAATCTTTAGTTATTCAAAAACTAATCGAACCATGTCCAACGAGTATCAAGACTCTATTTATGTCACCTTTTCCCCTGAGAATTACAATATTAAGGTGAAAAAACAAATGAATTGATTCATTGTCCCGTTGTTGTGTGATAAAGAATGGTGAAAAATAATCTCAGATTCCACCTCCCCAAACTCCCAAATTATTGGACAACCATCCATATTGAGAGTCATCCATAGTGCTCCATTTGGATATCTCATGACTGCTGTAACAATATAAGTCCCAAGATCCATAAACTCCCAAACTATCTAGGCAACCATCCATGTTGAAATATATCTACATCAGATCCCTTCCTATCTTCGAAGTGTGAGCTTCTTAAAATGCACAAAATGTCATTTCTTCAACAAGATTATCACCACTGTTTGCATCTAGTGGATCTTCAACAATGGCTACATTAGCTACCTATTTTTTTTTTGTCTTTGAGCCTTCCCTTGAGAACATCATTATCTCGAAATCTACAATCCTAGGTTGTGACCCATTTTCTTGCAATAATAACATTCCATGTCCCACTTTTAATTAGTCGATTTTCTATGATTTTATCTTGAGTATATATAATGCAGTCTCAAGTTGAGGATCATCTTATGCATCCCCCACAATGGTTCTCTTTTCTTCAACTAAGAGAGCAACAATCATATATTCTAGATTTTATGAAGACATTTGACTGAGAGTAAAAATAACAAGATGGCTTTGACATACTCTTCCTCCACTGTGGCGTTGACTTTTACTAGTGACTTTAGTAGAAAATTTGAATCTAAATAATTGTAGCTTCAAATAAAAGTTTGCATTCACCACTTTTTTTTTCCAAATAGTGAATTGCATTATCCTAGATTTCCTTGGATGATTTTTCTAGATCTATATGATGTAATTATGAATTTGAGAAGGGCAAGGCCAATAATGGCTTTGGCTTTATCATCTCTATTCTGACATTCTAGTAATTTACTGGGATATGTAGGTGATTTCTCACTCCCTTTTACTATTCCCCACATGTTTTTGTTCATCATCTTCATCTAAATTTTTACTTTCTAGGTTTGGAAATTGAAACCAAAATATTTTTCTAATGGCATATCTATGCATGATGTCCTAATAGAGAGATTTGAAACTACTCTTTGCTTGATATAGAAACCCAAATCAGCTAAATAGAAATTTTGGTGGTGTATGACTATATGCATGTTGTATGGTGACTATACTATTTCCATGCAACAACTGTATAATTGATCCGGTGACTAGCTAATGGCTATAAATTAAAAAAAAATTATGACTACTTTGTAAGTGTATGATTGCATACTGAACTGATGGCTTTGATGTACAAATAATGAATGGCTTGTACATATTATTTACGATTGCATTTTAATTGCAAACATATTAAGGTCATATGGATTGTATGATAGCAATGACAATATGGTCGATGGTGGCTTCCAACTACCCTTTTTTAATTAAAAAAGTTACTTTACCTTTATCTTGGAAGCTACTCTTAATAAAAAAAAATCCTTCACTTTTCCTTGGCGACTTGGCCTAATTCCTCTGGCAGTTACAACAATTCTAATGGTGTCTCCTTTCAAAATAAGACTCTTGTACACAATGACATGGAGTTGAGGGCACTTGCAATATCACAAGAACATTCTTCAAAGAAAACATTGGTTGCAAATTCATGGGTGTATTTGGTAGTATAGAATGGGCTCACATTCCGGATGAGAAAATAAAAACATTACAACCTAAAAGTGAGAAGTGCATTTTTGTTGGATATTCTGAAGATGTCAAAGTTTATCGACTTCTTCAACCTCATTCCAATGAAATTATTATTATAAGAGATGTTAAATTTGATGAAAATCTCTAGGCCTGCGAGCCTAATTCGACGTTTGTGCCATCTTCGCTTTGTGAGCCGTCTTCGACATTTGTGCCATCTTCTATTCCTATTATGGTTTCTTCTTCAGATGATGACATTGAGGATGGAAATCCACCTTCACCTACTCGTCTTCCTTTGGATGTGTCCATTGAACACGAACCTGCACCAACACCACCGCATCCTAGATGGGTCCATTCAACTTGAGAAACACCTGGTGATCTCACTGATGATCCTATAGATCAACATCGAACACATTCACAATTCCAAAGAACCTCTTCTCTTCTATCTCAAGTTTCAAAGACTCATGATCCAAACACATTTGCAGAAGCTTCAGGCCATCCAAATTGGGACACAACAATGAATGAATAATATCGCTCTTTAATGGAAAATGATACTTGAGATCTTGTACCTCTTCCAAAAGAAAGAAAACTTGTCATATGTAAATGGGTGTATAGAAGTAAGTATGCATCATATGGAAGTATTGAAAGACACAAGGTTTGATTAGTTGCTAAAGGATTCTCTGAAGTTGAAGGCATTGAATACAATGGAACTTTTTCCCCCGTAACCAAAATGAATTCCATCCACCTTGTTCTAGCTCTTGTTTCCTAACACAAATAGGAGACCATCATATGGATGTTAAATATTTCTTCTTGCATGGGGATTTGCAAGAATAAATCTACATGGAACAACCTCCTAATTATGTCCAAAATGACTCCATCCTTGTTTGTCACCTTAAAAAATATCTTTATGATCTTAAGAAAGCTCATCAATCTTGGTATGCCAAAATGGATAGCATTCTTCTTGACACTGGCTTTTTTAGATGTCATTTCGACCCTAATGTTTATGCCAAGAAAGTAGCAATCCATCTAATAATCCTTCTTTCTTATGTTGATGAATTTATCCTCATTGGTAGTGAGCCTAAACTTTTAACCCCCATGAAATCCATCCTTAAAAAGAAATTTGACATGACAAACATATGCCATTTGCATTATTTCTTTGGCCTCCAAGTTTTGCAAACTAAGGAAGGTTTTCCCTTTCCCAGTCTAAGTATGCTTGTGACCTTCTTCGCTTCTTTCACATGGAAGATTCTAAGCCAACCTCATGATCTCCCTTCCATCCTAGAGTAAAATTTGTTGCCATCTATACCACTCTCGAAGTTGATGCCACTTTGTACCGTCAGTCAGTTGGTAGCCTCTTATATTTGACTCATACCCATCCTAATATTTCCTTTGTTGTTGGTCTTGTTGCCTGGTATATGAAAACACCCCATGAAAGCCATTGGAAAGAAACAAAAATGATACTTCAGTATGTCTAGGGTATAGTTTAGTTTGTGATACATTACAATTTAGGGGGGACTCCTTTGTTGGTTGGTTTCACTAATTCAGATTGGGCTGGTGACCCTGATGATTGAAAGTCTATTGTAGGTTATGTTTTCAACCTTGGTTTCATACCTGTCACCTGGGCTTGTAAGAAAGAACAAGTTATTTCTCTTTCTTCAATAGAAGCAGAGTACTGAGCAACAATTAATGCAAGTTAAGAATCCTTGTGGCTTCGACAAATCCTTTCAGAGTTTGGATTCCAATAGAAACATCTGACCACCCTTTGGCGCGACAATCAAATCAACATCAACACAACAAACACATCAAGCTTGCCAAAAATCCAATTCAACATCAACACATCAAACACATCGAGCTACACATGCACTTCATTAGACAACTCATTCATGTTCGAGTTGTTGAAGTGCTCTTTTTCCCTACACAAGATCAAGTTGTAGATATTTTCAAAAAGTCTCTTACAAAAGTGAAGTTTTTCAAACTTCGATCTATGTTAGGAGTTTAGGAAATTGTCATTAATGGGTAATAGGCTCTAATGCCTCCTTCCTTATCCTATTGCATCACCTTTGTAAATCCTTCAATCATATCCCAAGTTGTTCTTAAGGGATGGTGTTAGGATATTTAGACACTTAAGAGTTAGTTAAGATCAACATGGTCTAATGTGTCTTTAGGTAAAAGTGTGTTTGTTTAGTATGCATTAATATGCATTCGTAGTTATTCGATGGTCACTATATGTTCTAGACATAGAGTGATTTGATGACTCATATTCTCCTAAATCTTAACGACTACATTGATCAGTGACTTAACACCTTATTGGTCCATGATCTCTATTTAAAGAGCATGGATGGTCATTTGTTGATGATTGATTGTGAAAAACTCTCTTGTAAAATATGTTGCTTTTGCATTAATATATTGCCTCAAGTGGCCACGTTGGCTTGGGGGGCGTGGACTGTTTCCCTCTTTGAGGGTTTTAACCATGTAAAAACATTGGTGTGATGATCTTGATCTGGTTGTGTGAGTGGTTACTAAAGGTGTCCATCCTGTGTTGGAATACCCTATTTTGTCAAATAAACAGATCTTATTTTTCCAAAACCCTAAAAGCTAATAATTCCTGAAACCCTATTTTTTATATCCTAAGTCACTAAGGTGACTTTATTACAAATGTAAGCCTTATATTCTAACATTTTTGTAAGGTTTGATTATTAATAGAAAGGCTTATTTTTTATTATTTGAATCCATGCACACCATTTTTTGTTTATTAGGATTTATATGGTAAACTTGCAATTTGTTAGTGTTTTTAGTCATTTTTGTTTTACTTCATTGAAGACATGCAATGTTTTTTCAAGAAAAATTAACATAAATAACTATTTTAAATGGGACATTGATAGGGATGGTTCACTCCATGGTTGTTTCAATATTCCAATTCAATAATAATAAGAAAGTAATGAAAACACTAAAAAATGGGATATTGTTTGGCTTATGCCATGTATCTGGTTATGTGGAAAAATTCCATTATTTTGTTGATAGTTCCCATTTCCATTTGTGTGTAAGAATTTTGTTAGCTTATTGTTAGATCTTGTCAAACTGGTTTAATAATATAGTGTAATGAGTATATTAATAATATTTCACAATGTGTATTTTAACACAACTATGTATGTTGTTGACATGTTATGAAGCATGCTTAGCTTCTTTTCATGTGCATATGTACCAAAAATCAATCTCACTAGGTTGTTTGGAGTTGGGGCTAACATGTATGAGTGAAAAATCAAGCAAACCCAATAATGCTAATGATTATGCATATATACACACTTACAAACTATCCAAAACATATACATCATATTTTAATCCTTTAGACCACTCCTTCTTTAGCATCTAGACACATATCACACATGAAACTTCCATGGGCTAGTGGTCCATGTACAACTACTTCACTTAGCCCCAAACTCCACATTTTAGTACCATTTCGGTGCCATCCCCAGGAGATTGTGACTGCATCTACAACCTATAGTTTTCATGAGACACACTAACACATATAACAATGATATGTTATCTCTTCATATCCAACGCCCATGGTAGGTTTCCCTAACATGCTCACTTTTGGGGCTAAGCTGGATTCTCCTTTTAGAAATTCCACATTGATTATCCATAATAGTAGTGCATGGGTCACTTCGTCTCACAGGAAACCACCCCAAATATTCTTTGGGGTACATCTCACACATGGATATGCTTGCAATCAACCTCTCTTGGTCACATAGGCCTATGGAAACCTCCTTGTTTCATAATGCATTCACTTTGCATCAACAACTTGCTAGCTCTCTCAACATTCAAAGCTGCCTCAAATCAACAATCAATTTTCCTAGATTTCTGTGTAGCCTAACATTGAGTTGCATGTTAGTTAGAAGGCACCTATTTCTAGGCTTGTGCTGCATGCATATGCATTTAAATAATATTTATTTCAATCTTTGAATTGTGTGCATCATCAGATTAGGTTTTTTTGACCTTGTTAAGCAAAAAAGACTCAGAGCTATGTAAATCTCTAAAAGTCTTGTGACTCATCAATACAAGCAAATCCATCTTGATCTTAGATCATATATTCAAAGTTTTCACTAGCATTACTTTTGGTTTTTTCCTCTAGATCAACTAGTAAACTTTAGTTATTTTGGCTATTGTAGGTAATATTTAACTTTTATCCTATTTTTCCTAATGCAATCTTCATTGTTCCTTCATTATTCCATATCAAGTGGTTTAGTAGAATAATGTAATGAGTATATTAGTAATATTTCCTGCTATGTATTTTGACAAAAATATGTATGTTGATGACATGTTATGAGGCATGCTTAGCTTTTTTTCATGTGTGTACCAAAAATGGCCAAATAAGAGATTATTAACTATTTTTTTTTACTAAATACAAAATTGTTGATATGTATTTTTCATAATTCTAGTTATACTCAAACATTTTGTCCTTATATTTTGAAGATTGTTATAGCATAGATTCTTTATACACCCTTTTCCAAAAGAAACATCTTCAAGGAGTTCATCAATAAGATAAAGGATTTGCATAAAATTCTCAACAAGTCCCTATCTCTCCTTATGTCAAAAGGATGTTGCCATACAAATTCAACTCTCCTTGGAACTAAAGTTGCCATGTTCAGGGCTTCTATTGGAATCATGTTCATCCTCATAGGTGTATAACAATTTATAGATCTTGAATGTGATTTTGAATATGATGTTGGCATAAACCATTGATAAAATTTTCTACTAGGATTGCAATTATCCTTGCAAGTGTATGAGAATTTGTAGATTTTGAACAAGATTACTTTTTTTTAATGGAAATAACATGGGTATACCATCTCAATTATCATTTGAACTAAATTCACTCTCTCTTTCTCCTTTTGGATTTATAATTTCCCTTTAGGATGCATACAAA
>ML818627.1:7598-30005 GCA_009831015.1 Picea engelmannii | reverse complement strand
TATGTCCACCATCCATTTCTCTTAGTTCATTCAATATCTAGATCTAGGGAAAGAGTAGTATTCTGTCACGTTTTGTTCCAGATCCAGGTGGATCTGGGGAGATTGGTCTGTGTCCGCACTCACGAATTTATCCATAAACACCCAAGAAGTTTGAGTTTAACTTAACTCTTGTGACTAAATCATTTTATATTCAATCCACAAGGAGATGATTCGACTTATTTGTATTGGTCATTTATTTGTAATGATCTAAAACATTTTTATATTATACTTATAGACAACTTCAATGATATGTTTTGCTTGATTCTAATTGAAACAAAACAACAAACCTATATAAGAAATTACTTTGTAGTTGGTAAAAATATTCACATAATTATAGTGCATGAAAGAGTATTGTGGAGTCATGCTAAATTGGAAATGATATAAAGGTAAAAAATGGACCTTGATAACCAAAGACAATTTTTGTTATATTTCAAATATTGAACTTAAAAATGGGTAAACTTTTAGAAAAAATTACTCATCCTTAAAATTAAAATTAAATATTACATCAACACTACAACCATACATAAAGAGAGTAGGGGCTTGTCATTATAAATAGAATTATGCAATGAATCTAACATAATTGCTAAAGTCTTATTTGTTGAATTATTGTTGGGGTTGATGGTCATATTCACTCTTTTCTACTCCAAACTTGCAAGGAACAATGCTAACAAGAAGCCACTCTTTATGACAATACCTCTATGTAACAAGTATCGAGGGATGGGATATTCACATGAAATGTTTTTTCCATGAAAATTATATTCATATCTCTATGGATGACTATTGTAATGAAAATAGTCTCGAAAATCTATAAGATTAAGGTGCTATGAAACAAAGAGGATGGGCAAGCATTCTGTATCCAATGTCAAGAAAATTTTCCCTTCTAGATATTTCTTATCCCTAAGTTGTAAAGGGAACTAATGGCCAAGTGAAAATAGGTAAGCAAGAATACAACATTTCCCCATATGAATTGTGTATGCTATTTATTACAAATTTTTAACTCAAGTTGCTCAACTAGTTTTAGATAGTAAAATTGGGTAACACTCCCTCAACATTAACACAAGGAGTGGTGCCAAACTCAAAATGCTTTTCGGCCAAGCAATTGCATCTTAGGGAAATCTATGCGATCGAAAACCACCTAAGACTTGCACTTGGCCTCATTCTACTTCAACATGGAGCATGGCTAGCGAAGTTCCAACTTGAGTCATCATCGTGATAAGTGCTACACCTTACTACTAGACCATGGCTTGCTACATTAACGCAAGGAATGGTGCCAAATTCAAAATATTTTTTGGCCAAGCAATTGCATCTTAGGGGAATCTATGCGATCAAAATCCACCTAAGACATGCACTTGGCCTCATTCTACTTCAACATGGAGCATGCCTAACGAAGTTCCAACTCGAGTCATCATCGTGTTAAGTGCTACACCTTACTACTAGACCATGGCTTGATACATTATGTTGTAAAACTTCAATTCTAAAGGATTTTTAAATTTTATGTATTGAACCAACCTCTGTGAAGAGCTCAACTCTATAGGATCTACTTTTTGCAATCATGAGCATGCCCTTCATATAAAAACTATGGATGCAAATATGGATTGAAAGCATGACATCACTTCCATTTTAAAAAATGTTTATGCAACAAGTGTAAAGTAGTGCCAACAAAGATGAATGAGAAGTTGACAAACTACTTGTTATGGTTGTATAAGAACACAGTTGTTCATATTAGACTATAGTTTCTGTTGGAAAACTTATCTATTAGGGTTATGATTATTCACTTGAGAAGGAATATGAAAAGTCACAAGTGAATAGAAACTGTCATCGAGAGTCCAAAAGACCTCTTGGAAGATGAATCCAAAGGTCACAGATCATGTATTTATATGTGTATCATATTAATAAAATGCATATCACATTGATCTCCATTCCGGTGTGGTCTAACAATTTCCATATTAGAAATATATTAAGACTTTTTCAACTTTAACAAAAAAATACAAGTGCACTTGGGTTAGGCATATTTGTCCCCTAGCAATTGACTAGTTGTTAGACCTCAAAATTACTCACTTTGATAGTGTCACAAGTGTCGTCATTACAAGTGTTGTAAGTGTCGCATCTTGACTATAAGTGTTGCAAGTGTCACAAACATCATACTGCCATCTTGCCTATGTCATGCCTCTAACGACATCATAAAGACACTTAAGACACCTCAAAGACTAGTTTTGAAAAAGAGAGATCACTTGACATCGAGTACAAACCTTTTGCCACTAAAAGAACCACTAAAAATGGATTTTGGAGAGGAGCGCTCCCCTACCCACTGTCAGAGAGTGCTGGTGCTCCCTAAGCCTCTTTGGGGGAGTGTTTGAGCGACCTGTGCACCCTTTTGGGGGAGCGCTACCCTTTTTTGAGCAAGTTTTGGGTTTGTTGAGACAAATAAGGGAAGAATCCCTCAATTCCTGAAGGTAGTTGGATTCAAATAGATGGTCAAGGCATGATCTTAGGGAAGATCCTCAACTGAAGGAGARGAATCCTCAACTTATCTCAAAGATCTCTCAAGTGGTTCGACCTCTCTAAGGTTATATAAGGAGGCCTCCTCATGGTGAAAGGAGGGATGAAGATTGGGAATTACATCAAACTTATGATCTCATGAGTGAGATGTCATCAAAGCAATCAATGGAGATTACTTGAGCAAAGGGGTTGGACAAGGAGAACTGGAAGAAGCTGTTGCACCTTCATCCAAAGGATTGTAAGTACTTTTACTTGTTCTCATTAATAATCAATGCTTGGCTTGTTTCTTTCAAACTTATGCTTGTTCCACATGAGTTTGTTTACAGTAGATGGATCTATGTTTGAACTAATCTCAGTAGAGTAGGAAGTCTTTTGTACCTTTGTTTGTTTTACATGACTTATCAGGGAGCTCATGATCGAAGCTCAACCATGACTTTGTAAGGACAAACGTCGCTAATAAGGTACATATCTTTCTCATTCTCTTTCATTTATTAGCTTGATTAGATCTAAAAGGAAGTCAGTGTCCATGTTAAGCACTTTTTTGTCTTGGCCTTAGGAGTTTAGAGACCAAGAGGGAATCCACTTGTCCATAGGGGGATTCACCTACAACAAAAATTGGTGACTCCACTGAGGATGAGCTCTAATTTTTGTTTCCTTTCCCAGATCTTGTTTTATCCCTTTTCCCACTCATTTGACCTTCTCCATATTGTCATTTTGATTCTTAGATTTGTTTGATTGCCTCTTTATTTCATCATGATCACCCCGATTGACTAAATTTCTTTGATTTTTTGAGTTTCTGGTCATTTTTCTGAGTTTTTGGAGCAGAGTGCTCACCCCTGCTGTTGTCAGAGGGCTAACACTCCCCTTTAGCCTTACACAGAGCGTTGGAACGCTCTGGTGCCCCTTACACCAGAGCGCTACCCCATTTTTATGAGAAATTCTCCAGAATTTTCATCTTCTAAAGCTATTTCTTGGTTTTGGCATTTGCTCAGGGTCTCATACTCTCCGTCCATCTTGGTATTGGCCTTCAATACTCTGTTTTCTAAGGATTGATCTCTTCTTGTTTGGGAATTTGACATTTTATTTCCTTGCCTTGAAGTCACTCTTTGTCTTTGAAAGGGCGTCTTTCGAGTGGTAATTTATCTCTTTTTCGGCCTCGCGAGACTAACATTACGAAAAAAGGACAACATTGGAGTCGTCTTTAAGTTGTTTTCAGACTCTCTAAATATGAAAAACCATCGATTTTACCTTCTCTTGACTCGTTAAACAATCATACATTGAAGGGCCCATACGGGACCGAACCCTTACTTCTTCCAGTTCGCTAAACAAAGGAAGAGGAACTTACCGAAGGTGAGTCATATCGAGCATGTGTTACCCTCCTCGAGCTCGCTAAATTAAAAAGATGTACTCGTCTATTTGGATGGGGGAAAATTGAAAGAAGCAAGCCAAATAGTTTTTTGAGAACACTACCAGTAGCTCTTACGGTCGCCCTTGAACATGACACTTTGTCTTTGCACGCATTTTTATCCGCTGAACCTCTGCACTGAGCCAATCCTCTGAGTTTATTTTACTCCTTTGGGTCACCTGACGAAAGTCACAACATCCACTGCATCATCAAGTTTTGGTCCATGTCAAGTTTTTGCTGTTGTGCCTCAGTGTTCAAGGGAAGTATCTACCTCGGGAGTCATCCATCACAAATATCATGTTTCAATACCTGTGTCAGTCCATGTTCATTTGATCTACCAATTACATCTCTATGTCAGTTTCGAGTCGTTAATGGGGGATACATCAAGGCCCTCCTTCGACGAGTCTATTCCTGTCGACTTCGACACATTATCCAGGAACTAGACTTAGAAACCAGTTAGTACTTTGGGACATGCATGCCTCAATGGCAGGCCTCCTCATGTCTAACAGTGGGTTTACACCATTAACCCCTGATCGGATGATTCCACGGATGTTCGACTTCAGCTCATTCATTCACATTCGTCGAAATGTACTAGAGTACCTTGGGAATCATTGACATCAATGATGATCTTTCTTGCGCTTGTTAACGGTTTACATCATTGACCGGTAATCAAGTGGTTTCTGCCATGTTCGACATCAGGACATCTATTCACATGATTAGTTTCGTACTACATCAGGATCGGTAAGAAGATCTTGGGTTGAGTTTTTCACTCTTATGTATACTTTGCCCAGGTTGCGAAGGAGTTCTTTTGAACTATGACACATATACTATTACATAGATCCACTTTGTATTGGTCGTGGCTATGTCTTGTCATTTCGTAGATCCACTGTGTAATCTTCATGGCTATGATCAGTTCAGGTCATGGGAGTATAGATCCACATTGTATCTTCAGTGGCTATACCTTTTATCAATGTAATTATGGATCCACAGTGTATTTTATGGCGGCCATACCTAAAAAATCTTTATCACTCAAGCATAGGTATGCCTGCCTTGGGTTTGAAGCATTGTTATAATATTTGTTTGATGGTTGTGTGCAACTTTTTCCAGCCTCTCTACGTCCATACCCTTGCTCTAAAAAGTATACAAAGTACTTCGGTCATCATCGTTTTCTGACTTTGCACTTTGGGGGGCAATCTGTTACGCATCAAAATTACTCATTGAAATGATGGCTAAATGTTGTCATTATAAATATTGCAAGTGTCGCATGTTGGTTGCAAGTGTCACAAACATCACACTACCTATGTCGTCTCCTTAACGACATCGTAAGGACACTAAGACACCTCAAAGGCTAGTTTGAAGAAGGAAAATCAATTGACAGAAGAGTACAAACCTTGTGCCATTGGAAAAAACCACTAAAACATCAATTTTGGGAAGGAGCGCTCCCCTACATACTGACAGGGAGCGCTAGCGCTCTGTACTCCCTTACAGAGGAGCATTCCAGTTCTCTGTGCCCCTTTTGAGGGAGCGCTACTCCTTTTTGGGTGAAATTCGGTTTGTTGGAGGAAATCAGGGGACAATCCCCTCAATATCTGAAGGTAGTTGGGTTCGAATCTTGGGTCAGGGCATGATCCTAGGAGAGATCCACAAGTGAAGGAGAGGAATCCTCAACTTACCCCAAAGATCTCTCAAGTGGTTAGGCCTCTCCAAACCTATATAAGGAGGCCTCCTCATGGTAGAAGACATATGGAGATTGGGAATTACATCAAACTTATGATCTCATGAATGAGATGTCATCAACGCAATCAATGGAGATTACTTGAGCAAAGGGATTGGACAAGGAGAATTGGAAGAAGCTGTTGCACCTTTATCCAAAGGATTGTATGTACTTTTACTTGTTCTCATTAATAATCAATGCTTGGCCTGTTTTTTTCAAACTTATGCTTGTTCCACATGAGTTTGTCTGCAATAGATGGATCTATGTTTGAACTAATCTCAGTAGAGTAGGAAGTATTTTGTACCTTTGTTTGTTTTATAGGACCTATCAGAGAGCTCAGGATCGAAGCTCAGCTAGGACTTTGCAAGGACAAACGTCGCTAATAAGGTACATATCTTTCTCCTTCTCTTTCATTTATTAGCTTGATTAGATCTAAAAGGAAGTCACTGACCATGTTAAGCACTTTTCTGTCTCGGCCTTAGGAGTCTAGAGACCAAGAGGGAATCCACTTGTCCGCAGGGGGATTCACCTACAACAGAAATTGGCGACTCCACTGGGGAGGAGCTCTGATTTTTGTTTCCTTTCCTAGACCTTGTTTTGGCTCTTTGCCCACTGTTTTTGGCCCTCTCCATATTGTTTTTTGATTCTTAGATCTAATTGATTACCTCTTTATTTCATCTTATTTACCTTGATTGATTGAGTCTATCTGGAAATTTGTTTTTCTGAGCACGTTTCTGAGTTTTGAGAGCAAAGTGCTCCCATTCTGTTGCTGACAGAGCGCTAACGCTCCCTATTTGCCTCATACAGAGTGCTGGAACGCTCTGGTGCCCCTTACACCAGAGCGCTACCCCTTTCTGTGAAAAATTCTCCAGAATTTACATTCTCTGAAGCTATTTCTTAATCTTGGCATTGGCTCAGGAGTTTTATAACCCTCAGTTCATCTTGGTATTGGCCTTCAACACCCTATTTTCTAAGAATTGATCTCTTCTTGTTTGGGATTATGATGTTTTCTTTCCTTGCTTTGAGTTCACTCTTCGTCTTTGTTGATTTAGAGTCATCTTATTGTTTTTCTTCTCATTTATCTAGCTGAGTGGAAACCTTTGTGAGGAATTTCAAAGATTTGCGCACCATCCCATCCGATCTTTGAGGTCATTTTTGCCCAAACCTTTTTCAATTTTTCTTTTGAGTCTTTGGTTCTCTTTTTGCACTTTTTTTTTATCTTTGTCTTTCTTGTTTAATCACAACGAGAGTGTGTCTTTTTTTGTGTGAAACCCGCTCTTGGTTGTCTAAATCTTATAGATCTTAAAGTCTGATTAACATTAGAAGTTTTTTACATCAAATTGACCATCACTCACACACAAAACAACAAGATACTTTTTATGATTGTTTTTGGATATTAGAAAGGAATTTTCTGAAATTTTTAGCATTGCATTGGATTTGATTGAGAAACAATTGTATGAGGATGTTGCATCATAGTGTTTGATAATGAAAATAACTTTCTCTCTTTCCCTTAAATAGGCATTCATCGAAAGACACGACTGCTTATCATTTTCTTATGCATTTTTTGGGAATTGAGTCATAACACCATCGGTTTCATTGTCATACACCCTTTGAGTAAAGAACAACTGCGAAATGAACGCTAATTAAAAATTATCTAGAACATTTTGTTTTTAGGATCTTCCACCAACATTAGACTAGGATTAGCACTTTGGATTAGGTTGTGAGTACAACCCTCCAAAGTTTTCAAAACAAATATTAGCATCCTGAGATAGGGAGAGTCAAATCCAATTGTCATATAGGGTTTCTGGGATCCCCCTCTCACACAGGGGTTACGCATGAGGTTGCATTCGGGTGAGTTACAAAGATTATCCCTTCGTGGTTCAACTGTTTGTAGTGGCCAGATTGTATATTGGGGGTCACTTGAAGGTATACCCACGATTATGTGTGGGAGCCTCTCGAGTTGATTTCAGACTTGTTATCCTGCCCATACGTTCGGATCGGACTGTCCACTGTACCCGCCCAGGGGCTGACTGTGAGTTGGTGTCCTTAGTTGCCATAATCCTTAGGTACTTACACGAGGTGAAAATGAAGGGAAGTCTCACTGTACCTAGGACAAACATTGGTCAAACTCACTCAGGCTCCTTGGAGGGTAAATCCACAATTACTGCGTGGAAGCTTGCACCAAGGTGAAAGTCTGTTAAGCAGGTCGTCATTGTAACTGTTCCACCATATCCTAGCCCCTTCTTGACTTGATCACGTGGCGTTGGATTTCATCCCCAACTAGTACGATCATCGAGAGAAGTTTTGTTTGCTTGGTTTTGATTCCTAGATTTTATTAGCGTATGCTGTTTCTTTTTGTTAGTTGGCCCTAGATTTTCAGTGTGTACTGTTATTCTCCAAAATTGAGCCTGTAGACGATAAAGGTCTTCGCCGATCGCGTAGGATGCAAGGGCTGCCTCCGGAAGGCTACTGACCCTTACCTCCTAACCCTCCAGAAGACAACTATCGTGGAGAGGTAGAAAATCAATCTGACGCTGAGAGTGTTGTTGCTCCTCCGTTAGACAATTCAGAAGGTGCTTTGGTTACGGTTGAGAATCCCATTCCTCACACTACATCTGTGTCGGTAACCCCTCTCGAACCACTTTTTCTTCGTTTAGACTCCCTTGGGAACATCATAGACGAAGAGGTCCCACAGTTACCTGAGAGAGCTTTTACCGAAACATATATGGGATCCACAGAACCAACCTTTGGTGATGAGTATAGGACTCATGTTCGTCCTACCACTGCAGTAGATACAAATCCCACACCTACTCGTTTTGTATGGAGGACTTCATCAGGACACGATCTCTATGAGCATTTTGAATCCTTTCGAAAACCCTTTAATCCTCATGACCGTCCTGTTGAAAGTGGGCCATCTGGTCAAACGATGAATCACCCCATCGATCAGGTCATTAACCCTACTGTTGTGGCATCACAAGTCTATCCTAATGCTAGACTCATCACCTCTACTCATTAACAAGGCACTTCGATCCCTACCCCCACTTTTACAAACTTTCACTCTACAACTCCACATGTTCCGCACGATTTTGCTGAGACATCTTTTCACCCGAGAATGCAGACCCTTGCCAGCCAAATACATCCGACTGGAGGGAAACCACCATCTAGCGGACCTATCCCTCATGGAAGACCGCCATCCTATGGCGGGCCTACCCCTCCCGGGGGACAACCTCATTTTCATGTTCTTCCCGGAGGACAACCTCCCTTTGCCAGTCATACCCCGATCGTTAATCCATCGCTGACAGGGGGGCAACCTTTGTCTGCTGGAAACCCTTCACAATCCTGGGGAGTATCTTCTTTAGGCACATTTACCCAACCCCATGTTGGGGGGCACTCATATCATAACCCACAAGGAGTATCAAATCCTGTTCCTTCCGGACCGTCTTATGGACAACCTTATCTGGGCGACATCCCAAACACCACCTGGAGTCCTTAAGGACAACAACCTTATCATCCCCATGGGTCTAATGTGTATCCGCCTCCGGGATCTACTCCTTACCCTCCTCAAGGGCATAATGTTTATCCTCTTTCTGGGCAGGCAAATCACCCGGCTTATAATGCTCAGAACCCACCGGGTTATGCAAATGTTTCTCAACCATCATCAAATCTTGTTTATCCTGGTCAACAACAACCGTATGTAGGAGGACCTACTGGTTACAACTATCCACCTAACCCAGTTTATGGTCTTACTGGTGTTCCTATGCCACACCAGTATCATCCGCAAATTAACCAACAACTACCTTTCCTTGCAACTCTGGATCTCCCAGACTTGTCTCGATTAACTAATGATCCTGTTTTTCATTCACCAGTTTGGTCAGTTATTCCAGCTAAACTTCCTTCTGATATTCCAAAATTTGACAAAAAAATTGGCGAAGATCCAAATAACCATGTGATGACTTTCCATTTTTGGTGTTCATCAAACTCCCGCATGGATGATTCTATATGTTTGCGTCTTTTCCAACGAACACTTACTGGCTCTGCAACAAAGTGGTATATTGAACTACCACATGCTTCTTTTCATGATTTCAACTCCCTTGCCATGTCTTTCCTCACGCACTTTCAACTACCTATTTGCTACGAGACAGGTACTAAACTCTTGACCTCCCTTCGTCAAACTGACTCTGTGCATATCTCTGACCATATTCATGAGTGGAGACGACGACGAAGGATGATCAAAGTAATAATTCCTGACATATTATTGGCGGAATGGTTTACTAAATCACTATTACCCTCGATTGCTCGCGATGTCGCTATGGGTGGCGCAGTCACCGAGGAAGAAACCATTGCTCAGGCTTAGTACTTAGATTTGGTTTATTCCCAATCTGGTACTTTGTATGATTTTCTTCCAAATGTTGCTCGAGCTAATACCAATCCATCCAAGCCATCATCCTCATCTCATCCGGACGGTGTTATCGGTTCCGTCAAAACTCAATATACTTCCCCATCAACCACACTCTCCTCTACCTCCCCCCAAACTCAGATCTCTGAGGTGAATGCAGTTCAATTTGCCTCGTCACAACAATCCAGAGGTAAGAAGACGACAACAGATAAATAAAAAAATACTAATAACAATGAACAACCAAAAAATCAAGCTCAAACACCTGCTATTGAAAAACAACCACAATGGAAACTGAAATTTTCGTGTATCATTTGTGGTGACAATCACTACACTCGAGACTGTCCACATCGCAATGAAGTGGCCAAACTTTTCCAGGGAAATTCACAACCCGCTATGCTTACTCAGCCTTTTCCACAACAACAATCCATGGTTGCTCAAACCCCCTCTTCTGGGGACAGTTCTAACCATCCTCATGATGAGGCCTCGACGAGTGCACATATTTATATGTTTAATGGGATTAATTTGAACACTTGCTCTAAGACATATGACACACCAGGTACCCCTGACAAAGGAAAAGTCACTAACAGTACAGGTACTTTACCGGATCCATCGTCGTCCTACGTTAGTCCTCCATCGGTTAATCCTCCGTCTGGACCACTTCAGATTGAAAACCTACGTTCGACTCTATCTTACGCTCTCCTAAAAGCACTATCAGTAAATCTACCTTTAATCCTAGTTCACGTGCCACCTAGAACTACAACATTGTTGAAGATTTGGCTCAAGCACCGTGTTCTATGTCTGCGTTAGAAGTTCTACAACACTGCCCCAGTCAACGTAGAATTCTCTTGGCCGCTATTGGCGTTGTTGATCCTGAGTCGTCCAACCATATCATGTTTAACCTGGACAAGTATACGTCTCGACTCTCCCACCAACTTGCTTTCCAAGTTGATGTTGTTGTTCATAATCAACAAATCCACCGAACTATTCTGGATGAGGGAACCTCAACTTGTGTCATGTCTTTAGCATATTGGAAAAGTTTAAAATCACCTACACTTAACAAATCCCCAATGATGTTACGCGCATTCAACAGGCGAGGTTTTCATCCCCACGAGATTTTACAGTCCCTGCCCATCCAGTTGGGTGGAAAAATCGTCATTGTTGATGTCGAGGTGGTCGATGCTCCCCTCGATTACAACTTGTTACCTAGAAGAAGTTGGTTTTATGCTATGACTGTCGTTGCCTCATCGGTCTTTCGATGTGTACAATTTCCTCATCAGGGAAAAATTGTCACTGTCGATCAGTTAGATTTCTGCACAACTGATGCTCATGCTACTGCTACCAACAACATTCCTTTCTCAGGGGACCACAAGATTGCGTATGAAAGCGTTGGTGTTGGCTTGCTGAAAGATTCTAGCCTTATGGGTACCTTCCCTACACCACTTCTACTGACTACACATCATATTGCCATTGTCGATATAATTTCGACCGCGACTTATCAATCTTTGGAATCATTTGACCCTTGGATTGTACCTAGTCCCTTGGAATTTGATGTACTAGGTGATACCATGCCACTTAGTCCAGTCGAAACATCATACGTTTCTATCCAATCTGCTTCTCCCCCTTCGGATGACCAACATCTATTGACACCTGACAGTTACTCAATGCCATCACAGTTAAGTTTCTTGTCATCTGCAATCGACTACATTTCCCCACTTTTTCCCTCTAATGAATCTATTATGGAAAAATTGAGCATTGACGAGCTACCTCAAGATGATAACCATCATCGATCCTCTTTTCTTCCCCCTTGTGAAGAAATTCGGGGAGATATACACTCTATCTTCCCTCCTGATGTTGATTTTCCATCGTCTCCCATGACTTCAACTTCCAATGATTTGGATCCGGTAGTTGACATGGTGATCTCTTCGGTAGGGCTATTGGAGCCTGATCTCCTTACCACTGACGAGACCCTCGACATGTGTCCATTCCAAAGTGATTTTCTTCCATCCAGTGAAGATCTCTTGGAAACCATGACCGAGGTTTGTCCCTTGACATGGTGTCCTTCCAAGACGTTATTCTCTTGGAAGCCATGATCAAGGAGATTCCACGAGCATAGTTTCTCTTCTTTGTAGCAAGCTTGTTAAAAAATGAAACAGAGGTCACGAGCACAATTTATCTTCTCTGTAGCAAGCTCGTTAAAAAATGAAACGAAATATTTAAGCATAGATTTTCTCTCTGTAGAAAGCTTGTTAAAAAATGAAACATAAATCTGGGGATTGAACTCGGAGCCCTACGCATAGTTCTTTTTCTTTGTCAAGCTCGTTAAAAAATGAAACAATCACCTCTCTTGAACCTGGACTAGACTCTAGACTTCCTCTTGGTCTCTAGACTCCTAAGGCCCAGACAGAAAAGTGCTTACATGGACACTGACTTCCTTTTAGATTTAATCAAGCTAATAAATGAAAGAGAAGGAGAAAGATATGTACCTTATTAGCGACGTTTGTCCTTGCAAAGTCTTGGCTGAGCTTTGATCCTGAGCTCCCTGATAGGTCCTGTAAAACAAATAAACGTACAAAAGACTTCCTACTCTACTGAGATTAGCTCAAACATAGATCCATCTACTGCAGACAAACTCATGTGGAACAAGCATAAGTTTGAAAGAAACAAGCCAAGCATTGATTATTAATGAGAACAAGTAAAAGTACTTACAATCCTTTGGATGAAGGTGCAACAACTTCTTCCAGTTCTCCTTGTCCAACTCCTTTTCTCAAGTAATCTCCAATGATTGCTTTGATGGCATCTCACTCATGAGATCATAAGTTTGATGTAATTCCCAATCTCCATCCCCCCTTTCACCATGAGGAGGCCTCCTTATATAACCTTGGAGAGGCCCAACCACTTGAGAGATCTTTGGGATAAGTTGAGGATTCCTCTCCTTCAGTTGAGGATCTTCCCTAAGATCATGCCTTGACCATCTATTCGAATCCAACTACCTTCAGGAATTGAGGGATTCTTCCCTTATTTGTCTCATCAAACCCAAAACTTGCTCAGAAAAGGGTAGTGCTCCACCAAAAGGGTGCACAGGGCGCTCAAACACTTTATGCTATGACTGTCGTTGCCTTGTCGATCTTTCGATGTATAGAATTTCCTCATCAAGGAAAATTGTCACTGTTGATCAGTTGGTTTTATGCACGACCGATGCTCGTGCTCCCGCTACCAACACCATTCCTTTCTTGGGAGACCACAAGATCACGTATGAAAGCGTTGGTGTTGGCTTGTTGAAAGACTCTAGCCTTATGGGTACCTTCCCTACACCACTTCCACCGACTACACATCATATTGCCACTGTCAATATGATTTCGACCACAACTTATTAATCTTTGGAATCATCTGACCCTTGGATTGTACCTAGTCCCTTGGAATTCGATGCACTAGGTGACACCATGCCACTTAGTCCAGCTGAAACATCATACGTTTCTATCCAATCCCCTTCTCCCCCTTCGGATGACCAACATCTATTGGCACCCGACAGTTACTCGATGTCATCATGGTTAAGTTCCTTGTCGTCTGCGATCGACTACATTTCCCCAATTTTTCCCTCTGATGAATCTATTATGGAAATGTTGAGCATTGACGAGCTACCTCGAGATGATAACCATCATCGATCCTCTTTTCTTCCCCCTCGTGAAGAAATTCAGGGAGATATACACTCTATCTTCCCTCCTGATGTCGATTTTCCATCGTCTCCCATGACTTCAACTTCGATGATTTGGATCCGGTAGTTGACATGGTGATCTCTTCGGTAGGGCTATTGGAGCCTGATCTCCTTACCCCTGATGAGACCCTCGGCATGTGTCCATTCCAGAGTGATTTTCTTCCATCCAATGAAGATCTCTTGGAAGTCATGACCGAGTTTTGTCCCTTGACATGGTGTCCTTCTAGGACGTTATTCTCTTGGAAGCCATGATCAAGGAGAGTCCACGAGCATAGTTTCTCTTCTCTGTAGCAAGATCGTTAAAAAATGAAACAGAGGTCACGAGCACAATTTCTCTTCTCTGTAGCAAGCTCGTTAAAAAATGAAACAGAAGCTTTGAGCATAGATTTCCTCTATAGCAAGCTTGTTAAAAAATGAAACATAAATCTGGGGATTGAACCCAAAGCACTAAGCATAGTTCTTTTTCTGTGTCAAGTTCGTTAAAAAATGAAGCAGTCACCAGTCTTTAAGGGTGCACAGGGTGCTCAAACACTCCCCCAAAGAGGCTTAGGGAGCGCCAACACTCCCTGAAAGTGGGTAGGGGAGCGCTCCTCTCCAAAATCCATTTTTTAGTGGTTTTTTCAATGGAAAAATGTTTGTACTCCCTGTCAAGTGATCTCTCTTCTTCAAAACTAGTCTTTGAGGTGTCTTAAGTGTCTTTATGATGTCGTTAGAGGCACGACATATGCAAGATGGCAGTATGATGTTTGTGACACTTGCAACACTTATAGTCAAGATGCGACACTTACAACACTTGTAATGACGACACTTGTGACACTATCGAAGTGAGTAATTTTGAGGTGTAACAACTAGTCAATTGCTAGGGGACAAATATGCCTAACCCAAGTGCACTTGTTTTTTTTGTTAAAGTTGACAAAGTCTTAATATATTTCTAATATGGAAATTGTTAGACCACACCGGAATGGAGATCAATGTGATATTCATTTTATTAATATGATATACATATAAATACATGATCTATGACCTTTGGATTCATCTTCCAAGAGGTCTTTTGCACTCCCGATGACAGTTTCTATTCACTTGTCACTTTTCATAGTCCTTCTCAAGTGAATAATCATAACCCTAACAGATAAGGTTTCCAACAAAAACTATAGTCTAATATGAACAACTGTGTTCTTATACAGCCATAACAAGTAGTTTGTCAACTTCTCATTCATCTTTGTTGGCACTACTTTACACTTGTTGCATAAACATTTTTGAAAATGGAAGTGATGTCATGCTTTCAATCCATATTTGCATCCATAGTTTTTATATAAAGGGCATGCTCATGATTGAAAAAAGTAGATCCTATAGAGTTGAGCTCTTCACAGAGGTTGGTTCAATACATAAAATTTAAAAATCCTTTAGAATTGAAGTTTTGCAACATAATGTAGCAAGCCATGGTCTAGTAGTAAGGTGTAACACTTAACATGATGATGACACGAGTTGGAACTTCGCAAGGCATGCTCCATGTTGAAGTAGAATGAGGCCAAGTGCATGTCTTAGGTGGATTTTGATCGCATAGATTCCCCTAAGATGCAATTGCTTGGCCAAAAACTATTTTGAATTTGGCACCATTCCTTGCGTTAATGTAGCAAGCCATGGTCTAGTAGTAAGGTGTAGCACTTATCACGATGATGACTCAAGTTGGAACTTCGCTAGCCATGCTCCATGTTGAAGTAGAATGAGGCCAAGTGCAAGTCTTAGGTGGTTTTTGATCGCATAGAYTTCCCYRAGATGCAATTRCTTGGCYGAAAAGCATTTTGAGTTTGGCACCACTCCTTGYGTTAATGTTGAGGGAGTGTTACCCAATTWAACTATYKAAAACTAGTTGAGCAACTTGRGTTAAAAWTTTGTAATAAATAGCATACACAATTCATATGGGGAAATGTTGTATTCTTGCTTACCTATTTTCACTTGGCCATTAGTTCCCTTTACAACTTAGGGATAAGAAATATCTAGAAGGGAAAATTTTCTTGACATTGGATACAGAATGCTTGTCCACCCTCTTTGTTTCATAGCACCTTAATCTTATAGATTTTCGAGACTATTTTTATTACAATAGTCATCCATAGAGATATGAATATAATTTTCATGGAAAAAACATTTCATGTCAATATCCCATCCCTCGATACTTGTTACATAGAGGTATTGTCATAAAGAGTGGCTTCTTGTTAGCATTGTGCCTTGCAAGTTTGGAGTAGAAAAGAGTGAATATGACTCCGGGTTCAATTCCCAGATTTCTGTTTCATTTTTTAACGAGCTTGCTACAGAGAGGAAATCTATGCTCAAAGCTTCTGTTTCATTTTTTAACGATCTTGCTATGAGAAGAGAAATTGTGCTCATGACCTTTGTTTCATTTTTTAACGAGCTTGCTACAGAGAAGAGAAACTATGCTCGTGGACTCTCCATGTCAAGGGACAAAACTCGGTCATGGCTTCCAAGAGATCTTCACTGGATGGAAGAAAATCACTTTGGAATGGACACATGTCGAGGGTCTCATCAGGGGTAAGGAGATCAGGCTCCAATAGCCCCACCGAAGAGATCACCATGTCAACTACCAGATCCAAATCATCAGAAGTTGAAGTCATGGGAGATGATGGAAAATCAACATCAGGAGGGAAGATAGAGTGTATATCTCCCCGAATTTCTTCACGAGGGGGAAGAAAAGAGGATCGATGATGGTTATCATCCCGAGGTAGCTCGTCAATGCTCAACATTTCCATAATAAATTCATTAGAGGGAAAAATTGGGGAAATGTAGTCGATTGCAGACGACAAGGAACTTAACCGTGATGGCATCGAGTAACTGTCGAGTGCCAATAGATGTTAGTCATCCGAAGGGGGAGAAGCAGATTGGATAGAAACGTATGATGTTTCGACTGGACTAAGTGGCATGGTGTCACCTAGTACATCGAATTCCAAGGGACTAGGTACAATCCAAGGGTCAGATGATTCCAAAGATTGATAAGCTACGGTCGAAATCATATCGATGGTGGCAATATGATGTGCAATCGGTGGAAGTGGTGTAGGGAAGGTACCCATAAGGATAGAATATTTCAGCAAGCCAACACCAACGCTTTCATACGTGATCTTGTGGTCCCCCAAGAAAGGAATGTTGTTGGTAGCAGGAGCGCGAGCATTGGTTATGCAGAAATCTAACTGATCGACAGTGACAATTTTGCCCTGATGATGAAATTGTACACATTGAAAGATCGATGAAGCAACGATAATCATAGCATAAAACCAACTTCTTCCAAGTAACAAGTTGTAATCGAGGGGAGCATCAACCACCTGGACATCAACAGTGACGGTTTTGCCACCCAACTGGATGGGCAGGGACTGTAAAAGCCCGTGGGGATGAAAACCTCGCCCGTCAAATGTGCGTAACATCGTTGGGGATTTTTTAAGTGCGGGTGATTTAAAGTTTTCCAACATGCTAAAGACATGACACAAGTTGAGCCTCCCTCATCCAGAATAGTTCAGTGGATTTGTTGATTGTGAACAACATCAACTTGGAAAGCAAGTTGGTGAGAGAGTCGAGACGTATAATTGTCCAGGTTAAACATGATATGGTTGGACGACTCAGGCTCAACAACGCCAATAACGGCCAAGAGCGTTCTATGTTGACTGGGGCAGTGTTGTAGAACTTCTAACGCAGACATAACACACGGTGCTTGGGATAAATCTTCAACAATGTTGTAGTTTTGGGCGGCACGTGAACTAGGATTAAAGGTAGATTTACGAATAGTGCTCTTAGGAGAGCGTAAGATAGAGTCGAACGTAGGTTTTCAATCTGAAGTGGTCCAAACGGAGGATTAACCGCTGGAGGATTAACGGAGGACGACGATGGATCCGGTAAAGTACCTGTACCGTTAGTGACTTTTCCTTTGTCAGGGGTACCTGGTGTGTCGTATGCCTTAGAGCGAGTGTTCAAATTAATCCCATTAAACATATAAATATGTGCACTCGTCGAGGCCTCATCATGAGGATGGCTAGAACTGCCCCCAGAAGAGGGGGTTTGAGAAACCAGGATTGTTGTTGTGGAAAAGACTGAGTAAGCACAGCGGGTTGTGAATTTCCCTGGAAAATTTTGGCCACTTCATTGCGATGTGGACATTCTTGAGTGTAGTGATCGTCACCACAAATGATACACGAGAATTTCAGTTTCCGTTGTGGTTTCTTTTCGGTAGTAGGTGTTTGAGCTTGATTTTTTGGTTGTTCATTGTTATTAGTATTTTTTGTCTTCTTCTTACCTCCGAATTGTTGTGAAGGGGCAGATTGAATTGCATTCACCTCAGAGATCTAAGTTTTGGGGGAGGTAGAGGAGAGTGTGGTCAATGGGGAAGTATATTGAGTTTTGACGGAACTGATAACACCATCTGCATGAGATGAGGATGACGACTTGGATGGATCGGTATTAGCTCAAGCAACATTTGGAAGAAAATCATACAGAGTACCAGATTGGGAATAAACCAAATCTAAGTACCGAGCCCGGGCAATGGTTTCTTCCTCAGTGATTGCGCCACCCATAGCGACATCGCGAGCGATCGGGGGTAAAAGTGATTTAGTATACCATTCCATCAATAATATGCTAGGAATGATTACTTTGATCATCCTTCGTCGTCGTCTCCACTCATGAATATGGTCAGAGATATGCACGGAGTCAGTTTGACGAAGGGAGGTCAAGAGTTCAGTACCCGTCTCGTAGTGAATAGGTAGTTGAAAGTGCGTGAGGAAAGACATAGCAAGGGAGTTGAAATCATGAAAAGAAGCACGTGATAGTTCAATATACCACTTTGTTGTAGTGCTAGTAAGTGTTCGCTGGAAAAGACACAAACGTATAGAATCATCCATGAGGGAATTTGATGAACACCACAAATGGAAAGTCATCACATGGTTATTTGTATTTTTGTCATATTTTCCATCAAATTTCGGAATATCAGAAGGAAGTTTAGCTGGAATAACTGGCCAAACCGGTGAATGGAAAATAAGATCATTAGTTAACCGAGACAAGTCTGGGAGATCTAGAGTTGCAAGGAAAGGTAGTTGTCGGTTAATTTGTAGATGATAGTGGTGTGGCAGAGGAACACAAGTAGGACCATAAACTGGTTTAGGTGGATAATTGTAACCAGTAGGTCCTCCTACGTACGGTTGTTGCTGACTAGGATAAGTAGGATTCGATGACGGCTGAGAAACATTTGTATAAACCGGTGGGTTTTGAGCATTATAAACTGAGTGATTTGCTTGCCCAGAAAGAGGATGAACATTGTGCCCTTGAGGAGGGTAAGGAGTAGATCCTAGAGGCGGATACACATTAGTCCCATGGAAAGGATAAGGTTGTTGTCCTTGAGGACTCCAGGTGGTGTTTGGGATGCTGCCCGGATAAGGTTGTCCATAAGACGGTCCAGAAGGAACATGATTTGATACTCCTCCTTGTGGGTTATGATATGAGTGCCCCCCAACATGGGGTTGGGTAAATGTGCCTCCGGAAGATACTCCCCAGGATTGTGAAGGGTTTCCAGTAGACGAAGGTTGGCCCCCTACCAGCGGTGGATTAATGACTGAGGTATGACTGGCAAAGGGAGGTTGCCCTCTGGAAAGAACATGAAAAGGGGGTTGTCCCCCGGGAGGGTTAGGCCCACCATAGCATTGTGGTCTTCCAGGAGGAATAGGTCCACTAGATGGTGGTTTCCCTCCAGTCGGATGTATTTGGCTGGAAAGGGTCTGCATTCTCGGGTGAAAAGTTGTCCCAGCAAAATCGTGTGGAACATGTGGAGTTGTAGAGTGAAAGTTTGTAAAAGCGGGGGTAGGGATCGAAGTGCCTTGGGAATGAGTAGAGGTGATGAGTCCAACATTAGGCTAGACTTGTGCTGACCCAACAATAGGGTTAATGACCTAATCGATGGGGTGATTCATTGTTTGACCAGATGGCCCACTTTCAACACGAGGGTCATGAGGATTAAAGGGTTGTTGAAAGGATTCAAAATGCTCATAGAGATCGCGTCCTGATGAAGTCCTCCATACATAACGAGCAGGTGTGGGATTTGTATCTACTGTAGTTGTAGGACGAACAAGAGTCCTATACTCATCACCATAGGTTGGTTCTGTGGATCCCATATATGTTTCGGTAAAATCTCTCTCAGGTAACTGTGGGACCTCTTCGTCTATGACATTCCCAAGGGAGTCTAAACGAAGCAAAAGTGGTTCGAGAGGGGTTCCTGACACAGATGTAGTGCGAAAAGTGGGATTCTCAACCGTAACCAAAGCGCCTTCTGAATTGTCTAACGAAGGAGCAACAACACTCTCAACGTCAGATTGATTTTCTACCTCTCCACGGTAGTTGTCTTCTAGAGGGTTAGGAGGTAAGGGTTGGTAACCTTCCGGAGGTAGCCCTTGCATCCTACGCGATCGACAAAGACCTTTATCGTCTACAGGCTCAATTTCGGAGAATAACAGTACACGCTGAAAATCTAGGGCCAACTAACAAAAAAAAACAACATACGCTAATAAAATCTAGGAATCAAAACCAAACAAACAAAACTTCTCTCGATGATCGTATTAGTTGGTGATGAAATCCAACGTCGCATGATCAAGTCAAGAAGGGGCTAGGATATGGTGGAACAGTTACAATGATGACCTACTTAACGGACTTTCACCTTGGTCCAAGCTTCCACACAGTAATTGTGGATTTACCTTCCAAGGAGCCCGAGTAAGTTTGACCAATGTTTGTCCCAGGTACAGTGAGACTTCCCTTTGCTGTCACCTCATGTAAGTACCCAAGGATTATGGCAACTAAGGACACCAACTCGCAGTCCGCCCCTGGACGACTACAATCGACAGTCTGATCCGAACGTATAGGCAAGATAACAAGTCCGAAATCAACTCGAGAGGCTCCCACACATAATCGTGGGTATACCTTCAAGTGACCCCCAATATACAATCCGACCACTACAAACAGTTGAACCACGGAGGGATAATCTTCGTAACTCACCCGAATGCGACCTCGTGCGTAACCCCTGTGTGAGGGGGATCCCAGAAAGCCTATACGACAATTGGATTTGACTCTCTCTATCTCAGGATGCTAATGTTCGTTTTGAAAACTTTGGAGAGTTGTACTCATAGCCTAATCCAAAGTGCTAATCCTAGTCTAATGTTGGTAGAAGATCCTAAAAACAAAATGTTCGAGATAATTTTTAATTAGCGTTCATTTTGCAGTTGTTCTTTACTCAAAGGGTGTATGACAATGAAACTGATGGTATGATGACTCAATTCCCAAAAAATATGCACAAGAAAATGATAAGCAATCTTGTCTTTCGATGAATGGCTATTTAAAGGAAAGAGAAAAAGTTGTTTTCACTATTAAACACTAAGATGCAATGTCCTCATACAAGTGTTTCTTAATCAAATCCAAAGCAATGCCAAAAATTTCAGAAATGCCTTCTAATATCCAAACCAATCACTAAAATTTGTCCTTTTGCTTATATGTGAATGATAATCAGATGTAAAACTTCTAATGTCAATCATACTTCAGGATTAAACAATCAGAAGAAAACCTCACACAAAACAAAAATACACTCTCGTCGTGAAATAGACAAGAAGGACAAAGATAACCAAATTTGCAAACAAGAACAAAAAAAAAGTTCAAACAAAAGAGAAATGTTGGAAAACTGACCTCAAAGATCAAACGAAAAGGTTCACAGACCTTTGGATTTCCTCACAAAAGCTTCCACTCAGTCAAATAAAGGAGAGGAAAAAAACAAGTTAACTCTAGGTCAACAAAGACAAAGAGTGACTTCAAGGAAAGAAAAAAAAATGTCAAATTCCCAAACAAGAAGAGATCAATCCTTAGGAAACAGAGTATTGAAGGCCAATACCAAGATGGACTAAGAGTATGAGACCCTGAGCAAATGCCAAAACCAAGAAATAGCTTCAGAAGATTAAAATTCTAGAGAATTTCTCACAAAAATGGGGTAGCGCTCTGGTGTAAGGGGCACCAAAGCGTTCCAGCACTTTGTGTAAGGCTAAAGGGGAGTGCTAGCGCTCTGACATCAACATGGGGGGGAGCACTCTGCTCCAAAACTCAGAAAAATGCCCAGAAACTCAAACAATCACAGAAATTCAGTTAATCAGGGTGATCATGATGAAATAAAGAGGTAATCAAACAAATCTAAGAATCAAAATGACAATATGGAGAAGGTCAAATGAGTGGGAAAAGGGCTAAAACAAGATCTGGGAAAGGAAACAAAAATCAGATCTCCTCCCTAGTGGAGTTGTCAATTTCTGTTGTAGGTGAATCCCCCTGTGGACAAGTGGATTCCCTCTTGGTCTCTAGACTCCTAAGGCCAAGACAAAAAAGTGTTAACATGGACACTGACTTCCTTTTAGATCTAATCAAGCTAATAAATGAAAGAGAAGGAGAAAGATATGTACCTTATTAGCGATATTTGTCCTTGCAAAGTGAGCTTCGATCCTGAGCTCCCTGATAGGTCCTGTAAAACAAACAAAGGTACAAAAGACTTCCTACTCTACTGAGATTAGCTCAAACATAGATCCATCTACTGCAGACAAAATCATGTGGAACAAGCATAAGTTTGAAAGAAA
>ML818626.1:71620-81740 GCA_009831015.1 Picea engelmannii | reverse complement strand
CGAATTCAAATGGACTAATTCTTGCCAGGAAGCATTTAATACACTTAAACATCAGTTATCTACAACTCCTATTCTTAGAGGACCTGACTGGACACTTCCCTTTCATATATCCTCTGATGCTTCAGATACTACAATAGGAGTTGTCTTGGGATAAGAAGAAAATAATCTCCCTTATGCTATTTACTTCATTAGAAAGAATATGACTCCTGCTGAACTTAACTATACAGTTACCGAAAATGAATTCTTAGCAGTTATCTATGCTATTAATAAATTTCGAGATTACATCACTGGCTACTCTACTCTTGTCCATACTGATCACTCAGCTATCAAATATCTAATGAACAAACCTATCACAAATGATAGAGTCACTAGATGGTTACTATTATTACAAGAATTTGATATTACAATTGTAGATAGACCAGGAAAAGAAAATGTAGTTGCTGATTTCCTTTCTCGGTTAACACTTGATGATGATACCCTAGTAGATGATTCCTTTCCTGATGAATATCTATTTTTAGTATATGCTCACTCACCTTGGTATGCAGACATCGCTAACTACTTGGTTGCAGGGAAGTTACCACCACACCTATCCCACCGGGAGAAAAGAAGAATCATTCAATAAAGTGCTTGGTATGGTTGGATAAGTGGGTGTCTTTTCCACACAGGACTTGATCAAGAAATCCAAAGGTGCATTAGAGAAGATGAATTTTACGATCTACTAAAAGCTTGTCATGATGGCCCTTGTGGAGGGCATTTTGCTGATAAAAGAACAACACATAAAATTCTCAGGATGGGGTATCATTGGCCCTCACTCTTTAAATATGAAAATAGATATGTACGGGCCTGTGATAGATTTCAAAGAATGGGCCAACCTAATCATAGAAATGAAATTCCATTAAACCCCCAGATAGTACTCAAACCACTCGAAAGATGGGACTTAGACTTTCCAGGACCCATTAACCCCTCATCCAATCAAAAAGTTTATATAGTGGTCTGCACAGATTATATGACCAAATGGGTGGAAGCTAAAGCACTCCATAGAGCGACTGAAGAAGCAGTTCTAGATTTCCTATTTGAAGACATCTTCATCAGAGTTGGAGTGCCAAGAGAATTAGTTATAGATGGAGGACCTCCTTTCACTTCTCATGGTTTTAAAGCCACCCTTCAAAAATATCATATCCATCATAGAATGACTACAACATACCACCCCCAAGCCAACGGACAAGTGGAAAGCACAAATAAAGTAATAGAAGCCATTCTTACAAAAACAATGAAGGAAAACAGAAAGGACTAGTCTCACAGGCTCTCTGAAGCATTATGGGCCTACAGAACTACCTGGAGAAATACTATAGGATTCTCTCCCTATGAATTAGTTTATGGAAAAAGTGCCATCTTTCCTGTGGAATTTTAAATCAAAACCTTAAGGACTAATTTAGCTGTCAACCTTGATTTGACCGATGCACAGACAACCAGGTTGCAGTAGCTTAATGAATTGGATGAAAAAATACTAGATGCCATTCATCAGACAACTATGATTCAACAACAAAGATCAAAATGACATGAAAAAACCATCAAGCATAAGCAATTCCAAAAAGGTAACTGGGCCCTACTGTATGACTCTCGGTTCAAAGAATTTCAAGGGAAACTATGTACAAGATGGCTTGGACCTTACGAAGTAGACACTGTTTTCCCCAATGGAACAGTAAGGCTCCTCACAATCGATGACTCTAAAACACTGTTACTTGTAAATGGTCATTGACTCTGTTTGTACCAGCGCCCTATTTCCAAAGAAGATTTTAAGGCCACATGTGTGGCAGACTCTCATTACCTCTTTTTAGAGGCCCCCCTACCCCTCATTGCAATTAATTCTTTTTGAAATTAATTTCCTTAGTATTAGATTAGATTAGATTTAGTCTACTAATAATCCTTGTCAAGAAATGGCATGTTACAATTGATTTTTGCAGATTCTCGATTAAAGAAAAGGTCTACCAAGGAAGGATGATCTTACTTCAAAAAGAGCCAATCTTCTCCATTGTTGAGACATCACTGTTCCACAATTCTCCACATTTTCCCATTGCTGAAAAACCACTATTCCGCAATTCTCCACATTTTCCCCACTGCTGAAACACCACTGTTCCGTAATTCTCCACATTTTCCCATTGCTGAAACACCACTGTTCCAGAATTCTCCACATTTTCCCATTGCCAAAACACCACTGTTCAACAATTCTCCACACTTTCCCATTGCTGAAACACCACCGTTCAACACTTTTTCACCCTTCTTTCTATGGATGAAACACCACTTCCTCAACAGTTTCTGCAACATCACTCTTCAACAAACATTTCTCTATTCTTTCCCTGTTGCTGAAACACCAATTTTTTAGCATTCTCTGTCAATAAGCTTTCGCGCTCTCATACTACATTTTGTCCTTCCAGTAAACAAATCCTTAATACAATTCCTCTAACAAATCAAAAGTCTCCGCCATGGCTACTGTAGAACTATTATGGATAGGCACTATATTTTGTTTGAAGTACGAATCAAAAGGTAAATATGAGGTATGTAAACTCTATATGTAAATACAATTGAACTATAGATAATGAGAAGATTCCAACTCATTATTACCACTCATGTAAAATCATTATGTCAGCCGTACTTGAAGGGGGAGGGGGGATATCGAAATCCTATACCATAATTTCACACGAATCGACCACCGTCATTCTCTTTTTACCATCCTTTCGTTGTTTTACCACCATTTTCATGCCTTCACTCGAAAAAATCACTCTACACAGAAGCGGTTACTCGACACTTTGTCGACGCATTTTACTGAGTGGTTAGCTATGGGAGGCCCTGTTATATGGCACGAACCCACCATGACAAACCTGTTAGAACTATATCCAGAAGTTTATCAAATTTTTCTGCAGGCAGGATGGTTGGGTTATTTTCAGAGGCTCCAGGGATTTGATCAACAACAGATTCTTCAATTCACTCAAAATCTTCAGGAAGATCATTCCATTGTTCAAGGGGTTTGGATCCCAGTTATAGAGGAGGATATAGTGTAGGTTTTGGGTCTCCCTACCAATGGCATTTGCTGATTCAACCGCAAACATATCATTCTTAATGCCCAACAGGATTTCTTCTTGCCAGGGGAACAAATTGAACCTAAAGGTCGGGGTGCTCGACTTAGCTCGTTGCCGCCTCCATGGCCGAAAGTCGCAAAGTTTTTCAAGCACTACCTTACCTGTGAAGGCTGATACCAGGTAGTCTACCAGTATGATTTTGTCTTGTTGTCTCATTTACGACATTCTAGATTGATAAACATCCCTTATTATCTGCTAGGATGTCTTAAAAATATGTCGCACTACTGTAAAAAGGCTGAAAATCCCACCCTTTCCCTCACCCATAATCGTCTCACTCAACTTTTTATCCAAAAGGGTTTTGCCCAACAAAACCCTCCACTAAACAACCCACCCAAAGACCCCCAAGAAGCTATTGAAATTCCTGAAAATCTTCAGGAACAACAACCAAAAAACCCTCTAGACCCTCCGGAAGTACCTAACAGTCCACCCGTAGACCCAATCAATCCAATTAACCCCCCTACCATACCAAGCCCACCCCACATTTTACCAGAATCATCCACTCCTGTCGTTCATATCCTTAGCGATGATTCTGAACCAGACAATTCTCCCTGTCCCATCATTGAGGAAAAGCCCCCACGCAAATGAAAGAAAATTCTTTTCTTTCCGCCCTTTTTACAGAGAAAACGAACAAGGGCCTCAAAAAGAGCAACCACTATTGCCATTTCCCTAAACCTCCAACCCTTCTAGTTACAACCCCGTACAACTTCAACCTCCCAAATTTTGGAATCTTTACCTATTCCACCCACGGGCACTGAAACACAAGAACTAGAGGCCCAGTCTGTTGTGACATCATCTGTTTCAAATTTAGTAGCTGAAACACAAGAACCGACTACTCATTTAGTAGATGAAACACAAGATCCAACTACTCATTCAATAGCTGAAACACAAGAACCAACTACTCATCAATTAGCTAAAACACAAGAACCAACTTCTCATCAAGTAGCTGAAACACAAGAACCAGCTACTCATTCAGTAGCTGAAACACAAGAACCAGCTATAGATGTCACACAAGAACCAGCTACAGTTGAAACACAAGAACTAGCTGCTAATATTGTTACTGAGACACAGGAATCAGATGCCCAGGATGCAACAACATTAATTTCGTTACATCAAGAAGCTGAAACACAAGAATCAACTGCCGATCCTGTAGCTGCTCCAAAAGAACCAACTAGTGCGGCTGTGACTGCTACACAAGAACCAATCACCCCTCAAACAGAACCAACAATGGCCTCTGTCTTACAAGAAAATGGGTTCCTAAGGTCTGAACTAGAAGCCTACAAGCAAGAGCTAGCCATGGAAAAGGAAGCCTACGAGAAGGAACTTAAATTGTACACCTTAGCTCACGTAGCGACCATGACAGAGGAAAATACAACAAAGAGTCCGTGTAGAGAGTATATGTGCAGTCAATGCGGGGACATCTACTATCAAGCAGGCTACAAAGTAATTCAAATTCCAATGCCAGGAGCTTCCCCTACACCTACGAATTTTGCATTCAAAGAAGAACACCCTGCTGTTACACAAGAACCAACAGGACCTTCCAAAATTAAAACTGAACCCTGGCCTACAACAATTGTCAAAACTGAAGCCCCTGTTTTTGTTAATAAAGCTGTACAAACTCTACCTATTGATGAATCTGCCCCTCCTAGCCAGATCAACACCCACACCATTGTGGAACAAGCCACTCAGACCCTACCTCAGCCTACCACTTGCAACGTTGCAACACAAACGCAACCATGGGATGAGCAGGCAATAATAATAGAAAAATGAAAAAAAGAGTTTGTTGTTACATAGGGAAAAAGCCTGCAGGAACACAGACTAATCTGGCTAAACCATATCTATTCAAACTGGGAAGCTTTGGAGCAAACACGCCAGGAATCTCGTGCCTATAAGGAACAGAATAAAGAGCTAAAAGGAAGATTGCTCCTGATATTTGACTTGGCACAAAATCCGTTGGCTGCAAGGAAACCATCCTACGATTACTCTCTGTTCCTCATGGAATGACTTACATGGTTTCGTATCAAATCAATCAAAGAAGGCAGACCCCATACAATGTTAAATCCAACAGTTTTTGTTAAAACTTTTGTAGAAGCCTCTGTTATGGATCAATACCTCCTCTGTGAGGTATATTGTCATAATGAGGCCATCCCTGAGAACCGACAACTTAACCTTAACCCTCTTGTCGGTGACATCTAGATTAGGGCACTTACCTCCTTCCTTAACAATCAGATTATATGGCAGGATGACTTCCTAGCTGCCAAGCATAATGAGGATAACCGCCTTCTCTGGATACGGCCAGAACCACAAAATGATGCCACCTTTGTTACAAAGTATTATCAGTTTTAGAAGAAACCAGAGATGACTCAACATGTTCAACAACTACAGACAACAGTGCTTCAGGATTGTCAACAGTTCATTAAATCCACAAAGATTTCTGCCCTACAAGAAAATAACATGTTTTGGCAACAATCTACTGAGAAAAGACACGAACATAATCCCTTCAACCCCACTAATCTTGAGATAGAAATCTCCAGGGTACCTAACTACATCAAGTGTGTTCAACAATGTGTTGAAAGATGGATAGGTTATCAGTTTCATTTTCCTATCCTGTGGATGCCAGCAGAGAAATATCAAGTTCATTATAAGTTGCCCAAGAAGGCAGAAACAATAGCTTGGCAAAGGCTACAACGCGTTCAAGGATTCAGAGCTCCAACAGACAACACTTTCCACAGCTACTGCTTAAGTAACTTGCACGCTCAGAGTCGGTATCTAGATTCTGATTCAGATTGAAGTTGCCTGAGGACATGCAACATTTTAAGTTGGGGGGGATGTTAGGACTCTAAAATGTGCCTTTTTTCTCACACCTTTTGCTACCATTACACCCTTTTTCCACTCACATTTAAACTTATATTATCACCTTACCCTATCTCTCCAAAGGTATATAACATCTCTTCTCTCTACTATATGTTTAATCTGTTTTTCATATAATTTTACATTACTCTCGTACTTAACCGTTGATCAGAAATATATAAGTGTTGAAACAGTTCGAACTGCAGATTAGCATTGAGGCCTGTTGCTGAAACAGTAAAAGAATGCAAACCCTATGGATGAAACAGTCTGTGGTCTACAATGCCAAAACAACAACTCACACAGAAGAAGCTGTTACACTCTCCGTGGTCTATGGTGCTGAAACAACAACTCACACAAAAAGAAGCTTCTACACTCTCTGTGGTCTACGATGCTGAAACAACAACTCACACAAAAGTTGTTACACTCTCCGTGGTCTACAATGCCGAAACAATAACACAAAGTTTTTACACTGACCACAATAGCCGCACCGTGAGCCATAAACCATCGTTGTTGCTTGAGATCACTTTGCTGAAAAAGTCAGAACACAAATCCCTTTGCTGAAACAACCTACGATTTGCGATGCTGAAACAACATACAATAGTAAAGAAGATAAATATAGAAGTTGTTACTCCAGCCATAACAACAACACCTCACTCAACATCTTTTCACTATTGTAATAGCATTCTGTTACGGGAGACCAGGATATCCTATTCCAGCAAAGATTTGATCTGACTAAGAATAGGATTCAGAGGCACACATGTAATTTGATGATCAAATTGTATCGAGGGGATTCTCCTCTTTAAATAAGAGGAAATCACCATTAGAGAGGACCTTCTTTTTGGCTAAGAAAGGATTTTATAGAGAAGAACATGTTTTACTTCAGATTGTAATATGACACAGTTGACAGATGAATACAATATTGTTCTGAGCATTTCTCTCTAGTTCCTTTTGTTTCAGGGGAATCTTGTGAGAAGGGAGGGCCCACCTTCTTCACAAGATTCACCCATTAGCTTTGTAGTGTGTTAGTGTTATTCCTGTTCATGCTTTGATTAAATTCTATTTTGCTGAAACACTACTTTACTGAACTCTGTTTTGTTGAAACACTACTCTACTGAACTCTGTCTTGCTGAAACTCTGCTTTATTGGTTGTTACATTGTTTTAATATAATTCATGATTGGGTAACTGATAATCATTCTAGTTAGCAATCCTGTTTGGTGAATTTATGAAAGCGTGATAATCAGGGACATGTGCTGAAGATTCCTGCTTGGGGAATAAGGTCTTGTTCTCTATTAAGGGATAGTTAGTCTCCAGTGTGTGTCAATCATTTCAATTAGCAATGAGTTCATGAAAGTGTGATAATCAGAAACAGGTGCTAAAGTTTCCTTTTTGGGGAATAGGGTCCTGTTCTCTGTTAGGAGGTAGTTAGTCTTCAATGTGTGTCAATCATTTTAATTAGCAATGAGTTCATGAAAGTGTGATGATCGAAAACAGGTGCTGAAGATTCCTTCTTGGGGAATAGGGTCATGTTCTCTGTTACAAGATAGTTGGTCTTTCCTTTTGTAGTGGTTTGAAGGATTTCTTTCCTAGGTTGTTATTTCTTAATGTAATCCAGGATTATTTGGATAATCATTTCTTTAAACTTTGAAATTTTCAATAGGTAGGTTGCTTTTCTGTAATTCAAGTTAGAACTTCAGTTTATTCAAGGCAAGGTGTGATTAATGTATTCTTTACTACAACTCTAGATTGCTTTTGAGATTGAGCATATACAATGCGTGATTACCTTTGAAATAAACATACTTCCTTGGGTTGAAAATTTATGTAGCACTTGATTGTTTAATTAAATAAGCAATTATAGTGACCAACAACACCTAAAAAGTCTAAATAGGTTCAGGGCCTATGGGCCCTGTTATAATAGTCCACAGCATGGGCTAAACGCCTAAACAATCAGACCCATGTCCGAGGTGCCCCCACTACATGATGCTGCATGGATGGCGGCAGGTCCTCTATCTCTGCCATCAGGACTGTGCGAGTGAGTGCAGTGAAGTTCCGCTCAACTCGTCTAAGGACCCTCTCAGCCTCCTTGGCTGGGAGGTTCCCTGCTACTTCTGATCCCCCGGTGGTGGTAGCTGTGGCTTCTGGCCGAGGATGATTCCTATTCCATGCATAATCAGTAGGTCGCACAGGTCCCACATCTGCATGCAAAAAACGTATACCCGTCAAATACTCCGAGATATTAAAAAAATGATATATATAACAAAAATGACATAAAAATTACATATACAAACAAAAAAACTACAAAGGTGGAGACTTACCCATCTCCCCTCGCTCCTCACCAGGAGGCACGGGTATCTTAGGATCTCTAGAAAAGTCTATCTCTGCATATGGGTAATCCTCGATCATAGGGATCTACCATGACAACCACACAAAAAAGTCATCATCAAAGGACTCATTGGTCCTTCCACCACTCTGTTGCGGTAGTAATACTGCCCATCTACATATAGCAGGAAAAGAGGCTTGATGTCCTCATACCACTTCCCAAGGAATAAAGCTCAGACCTCTCTCAAAGAAGAATGAACACAAAATCATCCCGAACCCAAAGTTCCTTTGTGTCCGTTGTCGACAATCTGTCAATTGCCTCTTCATACACTCAAGTAGTGTGGTACTCCAGTCAAAAATATGTGCATTCAAGCACTGGATAACACAGTTCATCTGTGCATGAGACGCCTAATGCAAGGTTGCTGAGCCGATAATTCACCCAATCAACAATAATATCGCCTACAACTATAGGTTAGTGATCTTACTGATGGGCACCTGGGAGCTCAAACGATTTGTCCCAGCCTCACAGTGCAGGGCTATCAGTTATGATATATTAAGCGGCCCCACTGAAAACATCATTAAATTGACTGGTTCCCCTCTCCTTGAGAGGCCAGTCAAAAAATAGATATCCTCGGTAGTGGGCACCAGTGATTTCCCCTCTAGCATAAAGGCCTCTGCATCAGGGTGCCAATAGTCAATTAAGGCATTCAGTAGCCTAGGTTGTGCTTGCATAAATGGACACATGAAGAACTTAAGTAAACCACATTGCATCAATGCAACCACGACATTTGGATCTCCCACAACCAACTCACTAATTGCTTCACGCTCCCTTTCCCTCCAGTGGACATACATCCTGCCAACAAAACAAAGTTTAGGAGGTTTAGTAAGGGATATTTGAGTCTTTTTTCTATAAAAAGGGGGGTCCACGTGCGCTGTCTAAGTGACAGTCGTGTGTACACGTGAGAAAGATTTACTCTTCTTGAGTGTACACGTGGCCTGTCCAGAGACAACCTGTGTGGACCTAGGGCTTACCTTTTAAAGGTCGACGCCCACCTAAATGTAACGACTGTTATCACTGAAATTTCATCCGCACAGGGCGACAAGAACTCCGCATCGTCAAAACAGGAAAAACTCATTCATGGCACAAGATTAATTCTTCAGCATGGAAAAAGGGTCAAAAAACTATACAAATGACCAAAAAATTTGCAAGGCACTTTACATCATCTGCGTGCACGCGCGAACACGCGCAACAGAAACATACAAAGCACGCATATGTGCACAAGGCACGACTGTTTGGCGAAAAACCCGCGCGCCTTCTAAACAACGCATTTATTGAAATTGGTCGGCCTCCCAACCACTAATGAATCAGCTCCCAAGTCGATTTGACACCAAATCCGAGCTCAATCCTCATGGTGGGCTGGTCAAAGACCTAATTGTGCCCTAAAGAGTCCCTTTTCACATTCTAAAGAGGTTACATAATGATCCAATGCTTGGCTATAAAAAGCCATGAATGACCACCATTTTCTCAAGGAATTCTTCATACTGTTATGCTGCTGAGATTGCTAAGGACCCATTCTTTGGCAATAAACATTACAAGCTGCATTTCATAGATCTATTCATCCCTCTCTTGAGTGAATAAGCTTGGAGTTCTTTCACCCACATTTTTCATTGTAAAGGAGAGCAAGCTTTGAGGGCCTCAAGAGCCTTCCATTGGAGAAAGAAGGGACCCAAGTCCCCTTTCTTCTTTGTGCCTTTGGATTTCATCAACAGATCAGCTTATACATTGGTGATATTGGTTCATTTGTCTCTATTTTTCATT
>ML818626.1:17478-61494 GCA_009831015.1 Picea engelmannii | reverse complement strand
AATAAGGGATAAGGCATTTAATAATAGGATAAGGTCTTTAAGAATGGGATAAGGTGTAATAAAGAGTTAGGTGGGAGTTAATGTAGGGGGGCGGTGAAGGAGGAATAAGGGAAGTGGAGAAGGATGATGGGGGATTCATTCTATGAGAGGGGAAGCTTGGAGGATTGGAGAGTGAAATCAACAGTGGAATTTACAGTGCATCGGGGGGCTGCAGAGGTTTTGGGCTCGGAGGGCTAGGACATCCATTGATGTTCTAGGGCTAGGCGCTACTAGTCGACAGGGAGGTTGGTTTTGGGGTGGTGTCCTAAGGAAGCAAGCTAAGGGAGAAAGCTGCGGATAGCATCAGAGTGAGGTATGTAAATTCAAATTCATGGATTGTTACTTAGATTTTTTTTACTTATTGCCAAATTCTACTTGCGTAAGAGTTAGCGTAAGTGTTGAGATAATTTGAAAATTTTGAAAAGTTTACTTCTTTGTAAAGTTTATAGAAATTACAGAAATTACAGTAATTTGGTAGAAATTTAAACGTTAATTCAAATCTGGTCTTTACACTAAAAAAAAAAACTTAAAATCAAAATTGAAGAATTGAATAACTAGATAGGGGAGTTTGTACTTACTTGGTCAAAGCGGAAGTTCGTTTCGTCCACTGTAGCTCCTAGAATCACCATTTTTAGCAAAGGGGGTCTTTTGGCTCCAGAGTCAATTTCCAAATCAACAATGGTGGTAATGAGCTGGCAGCTTCTATTTATAGACTTTTTGGCCTCTTTTTGTCACTTTTTTGGCCTCCCTTATCAGTTTCTTTATACGAAAATCCATTTAGAGTGATTAAGGAGTTATATGGGAGAGTTTTGATCGGGTATTGGGACACTTTTTTTTGAGTTTTGAGAAAATTTTGACGGTCCATGAATTTTTTTCCAAGAATAAACTTGAGCATATAGGTTAGGTTACTACCCCGACTTTTGTGTCTCGTTGTCTTTTTCCTCTTCCATAGGATCAATCCCATTAGGTTGTAACACAGAACTGTCATATCTTCTTTAGAAGTGTTGCAACTTGGCAGTAGAGCTTACCAGAACATGGATGCCCTAGGTAGGTCCTAGTTGCATTATGGTGTTCATGCCGTCTCTAACACACTGTAGGCTCGAGAGTCCTGATAGTCTTTCCGGAATATGAGTTTGAGCCTCATTTGCAAGATTCTTCTTCGCTCTTGATCTCACCCTCAGGACTCCCCAAAAATAACAGGTCTTCTTTTAAGCCCTTTTCAGACCCTCTAAACATGAAAAGATTACCAAACGATCTTGTGGACTTTCACGCTGGTTAAAATGATATTTGAAGTCACGTCTGTCCGGCGGTAGTTTACCCCTTTTTCGGTCCAGACGGTCAACTGTACGAACAAAGGTATACTCTATGGAACTTTCGTTCTTTAGAAGAGTACTCTCAGGTATAATTTTATCCCTTTTTTGGGCTTGAGAGACTAAACTTACGAAAAAGAAACCCCCATGGAGTCCATAGTTAAGCTCTTTTCAGAATCCCTAAAATTGAAAAGATCGCCAAGTGACCTTATTCTTTCACACTTGTTAAATTGGTCCAGAAGAATATTCCTAACAGAGTCCATAGTTAAGATTTTTTCAGACTCCTTAAAAATGAAAAAATAGCCAAGTGATCTTGTCCTTGTCACACTCATTAAAATGGTTTTGAATCGATGTCTAATTGATGCTAGTTTACCCCTTTTTCGAACCGACTAGACTATCTTCGAAAAAGGTACCCCAATGGAGTCTCCTTTTATGTTTTTTCAAACTCTCTAAATATGAAAAACCATCGAGCTTACCTTCTTTGGGCTCGTTAAACTTACATCGAAGGACGTTACCATTGTGTGTTTTATTAACCGCATTTGCATACCTTATACACCAGCCTTGTAACGGTTTGCTTCTGCGTCTAAACAACTTTGGCCTCAGGAGGATTTTTTCTCGAGTATCTTTCTACTAGAAAATCAGTCTTGTCCTTGTGACTTGAGCTTGTATGTTTGCAACACTCGTTCCTCCCTTGTAACGTAATATTCCTTTATTCTTTTTGCACAATTATTGAAAAGAACAAAAAAATCAAATATACCCCAAAAAGAGGAAGGGAAAGTATTTTCCTTATTGGCAGCATAATGAGTCGCCCTTGGATAAAGCACATTTGCCCGTTTGTTCATCAGACTATGGGATGCAGTACAACCTTAGGAATCTTTTTCTCACTATATAGAGTTGTGTCCTCCACCGTTTGGTTATCCTTCCAAACATATGGAGAGTTTGCGTCGCCTCCTGCTTCGTAGACTTATGGTTAACATACATGCTACCTGAGTCTCATCATTTGTCGTGCTATTATCCAAGGGAAGTTTATCGCCAAGCTTGAGTTAGCCCCTCTGCAATATGTCTCTTTTCCTCATGCCCGACCATCCTGAAACATCCAATCAAGTCCTTGTTCAAAATCACTGAAGCCTTCAGTCTGATCATCAATATTATCAAGTCCATGACCGACGAGTCGTCGAAGATCTCTGGATAGTGCAGTCGTACACTCATATTACACTCCTACCTGAGTTTTGAAGATTTTGAAGTTGTTGTTTGAGCTCTGAAGATATCATCTTCAGCCATTAGTCCGAATCAACTTTTGGAATATGGATACTCTATATGTATATCTTTCTGATTTCGAGATGTAGCTCCATTATGTATTGTTCGCGGCTACTCTTTATAGTTATTTGACATGGATCTACAGTGTATTTGATTGGTGGCCATGGTTCTATTTTATCTCGAGCATGGGTATGCCCTCCTCGGTGAGAAATTTGTTATTTTGCAGACAACACCTCCCGGTTCCTGATCCTTAGGCTCAATCGTTCGGCACATCAGTAAAGATTGGTAATGTATTTCGGCCATCAGATGCTCTTCTGACCTCACACATTAGGGGGCATCTGTTATAACCCTAAATTTCACCACACATGCTTACTTGACATCAGGCCAACTCATATCCCTTCTTTGCCAAAATACTGCTAAACAACTCTTTGAAAATCCTCTTGAATAAAGGCCCAGGCGCCCTAATCCATTACTGCACGCGTGTACACATTAGCTGACCCAAAAAAACCCATGTGGACCGACAAAAGCATGAAAAAAGGAAAATTTCTGACGGAACAAAAGGCTATGGGTGATTTAACTGGAACTCCCAGCCATGCGTGGCCGAGGGTTCGTCCAAATACCTAGCTCCTTCTAGCCTTTAAAAGAAGGGGTAGGGGTCCCATTTGGAAGAGGAAAAATATAGCAAAGAAACTCTGCCCATTTACATATTCCCATTGTCCCAACCCTTTAGCCTTTCCTTGTGCCAAAGGAGATTCAAAGCAAAGAATTTGAAGGACAAAAGAAGAGGATCCCAGGATCAGGTTCAAGGAGAGGTGGCCGGTCTCAACTTTTGTAAGTTGACTCATTTTAAGTAATAAAGAGAATGCTTTTCTTGTCCCAATTCATGAACTGTTTATAGTTTGATCAGTATATGTTTGGATTTCTAACCCATTAGTATATAAGTAGTATGCATGCATAGTTGTTTTTTGTCTTGGATGTAGGTCAGCTTTGGAAGGAGGATTGTGAACAAGTAATCAAGAACAACAGAGGATTGACATCAAACGCCAAGAACAAGGTAGGTTGATCTTTCCATGCATTTACTAAGAAAAGGGGATTTAAATCTAGGGATGAAGGTAGAAAGTAATTTTTATTCGGTCATATCTGCATGCAAAGTCTGAACTCTATTTGCTAGTCCGTAGGGTGTTTTTCCCAAACAACAGAAATCAAGAGGACTGGGATGATAGAGTTCGAGCGATACTATGGGCCTATAGGACAACCACAAAGAAACTCCATAGATACACACCGTTCCATCTAGTTTATGGAAGAGAGGAAGTGGTTCCTGTAGAGTTCATCACTCCAAGCCTGTATATTGCACAAGTCACACATATGACAAAAGAGGGATCAGTGGCACAGAGACTTGCGGAGCTACAAGAACTCGAGGAAACCAGATTTTTAACAGATTTCCATCAATCGGTTGAAAAGGAAAGACCAAAATCTTGGCATGATAGACACATTAAAACCAAGGTATTCACACAAGGGGACAAGGTGTTACTCTACGGTAGCTGATACTAGAAGCATCCTGGCAAATTGCATATGCATTGGTCGGGACCTTTCATAGTTGCGAATATCCGACCTTCAGGATCAGTTAGACTCATGCAACTCGATGGTGTTCTATGACTGAGATGGGTGAATGACGCTCACCCGAAGCCCTACCTATCTCAAAACTAAGAAATAAGGAAAAATTCTCCAATTCGACGTAGCTTGTAAAATAGTTATATTTGAGTTTCGTTTTCTTTTTTAAAATGTTGTAAAATCAGTTAATAATGTCCATGTGCATAGTGTTGCACCATAACACATAGTTCATTTGTTTTTTTCAAGTGTTGGTTGCTAAAGAACGGATGACTCAGTAGTACAGGACCTGAAGCATGGAAAAATTCATTTATGACAATCATTAAAGATGGAGGAGACAACCTTTTTGGTCGTAGGCAACATGAATCTCAATCCAATCTGAGTTATAGGCCACAAAACCCAGTCTAGTCACAACCTTTATTTCCATTTTGGTACCTCAACTGACGTTGTTAAGCCTGTTGCACAATTGAGAGGGGGGGGGGTGAATCAATTGTTACTGAGCTTGAACAATTATGCTTATTTTAAAATATTTATAGAGCACTGAATGAAACTCACAATAATGGAGGGAAGTAAGCAATAGAACATTCAACATCATTCACACATATGAAATATACAGAGACAGATATTTCCTGAGGAAACCCATAAAGGGTAAAAGCCTCTTCTTCTTTATATGAGAAGTAATCTTTACATTCTGTACATTATCATACTTATGATCACCAACTCATAATGAGGATACAACCTCTGTTTTGCAAGCTGCAACTTGTTGAGAGCACCAACTCTCTATTTTCTCTAGCACCAACTCCCTGGTTTCTCTAGCACCCACTAGAAGGAAGTAACAACTCCCTAAGTGTTCCAGCACCAACTGGATGGAAGCACCAACTTCCATTCACACAAGCACCAACCTATATAATAGAGAACAACAGTTCTCCTTTGCACCACCCTGCCACCATGGTTTCTCTGTCTGCAACTAGATGGAAGCTACAACTCCCTGTGTTCAAGCACCCACTTGAACCTCTGAGGACAACAGTCCTCCCTAGAACCTCCCTACCACCCTGAAATATAAATCTTTGCTACTGAAACTTATTACAGTGATATACTGTTCATCAATGGCTTACCAGTCTCATCATTGTTTTGCTACGTTGCTTTTCTCTCTTGTATCAGTGTCTCTCTGCCTGCATCTTCTTGCGTTTTCTGATCTTCTGCTCTTATTTACAATTGCACCTCAGCCTTCTTTTACTATCTCAACTATGCATCTTTGTTCTTTGCTTCTGCTACACTTTATGCTCCGTGTCTTCTTTTCATTCTTTGAATTACGCCTCTTCTGTGTATTTTAGCTCCTACCCACAACATGCCATTTCCCCGTGTGTGATTCCTCTCTACAACAGTGCCCATCTCTTCTTTGTTCTGCATTCTTATAGTCTTTGTGCACCTTATGCATATAATATAAGCAATGCTTCTGTATGCTCTTCATGTCAAGTGCTCTTCTTGATCGTCATTGAAACTCTTCAGCTTCTCTGGCTGTTGAACCCATGTGTCCATCATCACTGGGTGTTATGTTGAGATTCCTTAACTTGTCTAGCAGTCGAGACTCTTCGTCTTCTCTGTCACAGTCTAGATCATCCTCTCTATTGCATTTACAGGCTTCAACACTCTTCCATCTGTCAATCACCTCCTGAACAATCTTCATTCCACTAGTAGATGCCTTGAGACTCTTCATCTTCTCTGGCAATCACCCTGAAGTCTCTTTCAGTCCTTTGGTAGAAACAATCAGTCGTATCTAGCAGTTACACTGTGAACCTCCAAAAATTGCATCAACAACTAAATCGCCACTGATCAATTAATTATGAAGAGAAATAGTATCCCTTCGATCTGATTCCCAAATAACCTGCACCATTGGATCATAAATGAGGGGTCTCGTTCTTATTTCACCATTTAACAATTCATCATTTCGACATTCTTGTGGTGAGGCATCTCGTCTCTCCAAGTTGTGATCTCCGAAATGGATATTAGCTTCATGCTACCTCCTCCATTGAGCCTTCGTCGATGTGACCAAAGGTTATGACAAGGGCCCAATTCTAAACACATATTTCACATTTCGCATTTCGGGGATTCTGTGATGAGTCGTATCGACTCTCCATGTTCCAACCTCCGAAATGGAGCTTGTCTCTTCAAGCTCTTCTCTACATCTCTTCAACGATGTGACCACCGACGGTGACCAAGCACTTATCCATACAACGATTTCGCATTTCGTCACTTCGGGACTCCTGTGATGAATAGTCTCGTCTCTTGACCCCTACAACTCCCGGTATTTGAAACTCCAGTCGATGTTCCTGTTTTTGAATTTTCAGCGTTTCACATTTCGACACTTCGGGACTCCTATGATGAAGATTCTCGACTCTTGACTCCTCCAACTCCTGGTATCTAAAACTCCAGTCGATGTGCCTGTTTTGATATTTTTTGGTGTTTCACATTTCGGCACTTCAGGACTCCTGTGATGAAGAGTCTTGACTCTTGACTCCTCCAACTCCCGATATCCGAAACTCTGGTTGATGTGCCTGTTTCAGGATTTTTGGATTTTTCGTATTTCGGTGCTTGGGGACTCCTGTGATGAAGAGTCTCGACTCTTGACTCCTTCAACTCCCGGTATTTGAAACTCTGAAATGGAGTCTTTGTTTTTCATACCCAAAATGGAATTTAGCTTCTGATCTTACCATGCGATCATCATTGTGTTGTTGGTTGTGATCTTTGCCATCAATGACATACACGCATACTCTGCACTCTGTGTGCACCTCTGCACTATCTCTTCTGGTCTTCACGAGCTTTCTCTGCTACGTCATCCAAAAATACTTCTAGTGCCCGCCTGGTACATTATACCTGTACTCAAGCCATCATCACTTCTATAATTGCCATCAATGGCAAGCATACGCTACTTGTAAAACATGCCAACAATCTCCCCCTTTGGCATTGATGGAAACAAAGGTACTCAGACTTGTTCTTTTCTCCCCCTTTGACATTAATGTCAAAGAAAACACTCTCCCCCTAAGATGTTGCAGTATTTTTTGAAGGTATCAGATATTCAATCAATACAAGACTCTCCCTAACAGGATGGACTCTCTTAGGTGTGAGATGGGATGACACCTGGCTTCTGTCGGAGATATTCAAATGGTGTCTTGGCTAGGGATTTAGTAAAGATGTCTGCAATTTGTTTTGTGGTTAGAATGTAATGGACCTGAACAATCTGAATGGTGACCTTCTCTCTCAAAAAATGGTATTTTATGGGAATATGCTTGGTCTTGGAGTGGAATACAGGATTATTGGACACACTGATGGTACTAGTGTTATCACAATGAATTGGTATCGGTGCAACGTATTTTACCTCCAAGTCTGCAACTGTCTGAATCATCCATAATACCTGAGTGCAACAGCTAGCAACAACAATGTACTCTGCCTCTGTAGTTGATAAAGAAATGGAACCCTACTTTTTACTCAACCATTCTACTAGATAATCTCGTAAGAAGAACGCACCTCCACTCGTGCTTTTCCTTTCATCCATGCAGTTAACCCAATCAACATCTGAGTAGACTGATAATTGAAAATTCTGATTCTTAGGATTCCATAGGACATAGTTCATTGTTTCTTTCAAATATATGAATATCCTTTTGACAGCTAGAAAATGACTCTGTTTAGGTGCAGACTGATATCTTCCTACCATTCCAACAACATGCATTATGTATGGGCGAGATGTTGTGATGTACAACAGGCTGCCTATCATTGACCTATATGAACTTTGATCAACATCAAGTGAGTCATCATCCTTGCTTAAGTTTCATCCAGTAACTATAGGTGTGCCCACAGGTTTAGAATCTTCCATTTGAAACCTTTTCAACATTTCTCTTAGATATTTTTCTTGAGAAATGAACATCCCTTCAGACCTCTGAGTAATTTGCAGACCAAGAAAAACTGATAGTTCACCTATCATAGACATTTCAAAATCACACTCCATGGCAGAAGCAAACCATTGTACCAATGAATCCTTATTACATCCAAATATGATGTCATCTACATAGACCAACACGATGAGAAAATCATTATCCTCTATTTTGATATATAGATTGTTGTCAATCGTTCCTCTCTTGAACCCTTTGTCTTTGAGATACGTATCCAGTCTGTGATACCAGGCATGAGGGGCTTGTTTTAACCCATATAAAGATTTCTTCAGCTTGCATACTAAGTCAGGTTTATCAGACAGTTTGAAACCCTCTAGTTGTTCCATATAGACTTCTTCATTTAAATCTCCATTTAGAAAAGCTGACTTGACATCCATTTGATAGACTTTAAACATTTTATGACAAGCATAGGCAAGAAATATTCTGATAGCTTCTAATGTTGCTACGTGCGCAAATGTTTCATCAAAATCCAGTCCTTCTATTTGAGCATAGCCTTTATAGACCAATCTTGCTTTGTTCCTGACAACTTGTCCCTGCTCATTCAACTTTATTCTTAAACATCCATTTGGAACCAATGATATTTTTACCTTCAAGTCTATGAACCATCTCCAACGTATTGTTTTTCTCAATCTAATCAAGTTCATCATTCATTTCTTTAACCTAATGGTCATCTTTTCTAGATTCATTAAAATTCTTGGGTTACAACATGGATATGAAAGCTATATGTGATTGTTCAGTGTTTTTGATTATCTTTCTCCTGGTTTGTACACCTTTGTCTTTTTCCCCAATTATCTGACTTGCAGGATGATTCTTTTGAGTGATTCTAGAGGAGGAATTTGAAGTTGTCTTCTGATCTGAGTTTGTATGAGTATTTGTGTCTTCATCTGATTCAGAGTCTTCATTTTCTGATTCTTGGACCTATTCATCTTCAACTTCAGTTGTGTCTTCTGTAGAATACTCATTATGGTACACCTCTCTTGCTCAGATTCTTTCATCAACTTTTATGTCAATACAATCAACCATTTTATGCAGCCTCTTATTATAGCATCTGTATCCTTTACTGTTTGTAGCATACCCTAAGAATATACCGTCATCAACCATGTCATCATATTTTCCAAGGTTCTCATCATTATTCTTTATGCAACATTTACTCCGAAATACTTTGAAGTGTTTGATTGAAGTAGGTCTCCCATACCACAGTTCATAAGGAGTCTTGTCACTTTGTAGTCTGAGGTGGGATTTGGTAAGAACATGGACTGTTGTGTGTATTTCTTCTACCCAGTAGGTTTGACCAATTTTCTTCTCATTCATCATTGACCTGGCCATTTGCTACACTGTTCTGTTTTTCCTCTCAACTACTCCATTTTGTTGTGGAGTTCTTGGGATTGTGTATTCTCTCTTGATCCCATGCTTATCACAAAATTCCTTGAAATCACTTGACATAAATTCTCCTCCTCTGTCTGATCTTACTACCTTTAACCTCTTTCCTGTTTGATTCTCAGTTAAAGAATTAATTTATTTAAACTTCTCAAATGCTTCAGTTTTTTCCTTGAGAAAGGCAACCCAAGTAATTCTGGAGTAATCATCAATAATCAACATGAAGTAGTTTTCTTTCCCTATGCCTTCCTGTCTTGATGGTCCACATAAATTCATATGAACTAGTTAGAGTGGTTTCTCTATTGAAGTAGAGCTCTTGGATTTAAACTGTGTCCTGGTTATCTTTCCTACTTGGCAGGGTTTACACATCGAATCTTGGGGCTTTGATATTCTCGGAAGATATTTTACTGCCTCAAGATTTTTGAGCTTGATTAAGTGGTCAAAGTTTAGATGTCCAAGTCTCATATGCCATAACCATATTTCATCATGTTTTCTTAGATGACACTCTTCTCTATCTTCTTTCAACACATATACATTATTTTCTGTCCTTATGCCTTTGGCCACCACTTGTCTTGAGTTTACAGACTTTATCTTGCAATCCTTGGACGTGAACATCACTTCACATCCTCTGTCACACATTTGACTTAAACTGATTAGATTATGTTTCAGCCCATCTACAAGAAAAACATCTTAGGCTTTTCTTTTTCCATTACTTAAACTCACCATCCCTTTACCCTTTATTTTACCTGGAGCATCATTTCCAAAGGTTACGTTTCCTGATTTTCTTTCACTTCGAGATAGAAAATTACCTTTGTCTCCCATCATATGTTTGGAGCATCCAATGTCTATATACCAAGGGTTCGTTTTCCTTTGAGCTGAAAACACTAATCCACACTTGTTACTTTCTTTCTTCTTCCAAACCTTGACATTTTCAGCAGGGGAATTCAAATCTGGTTCATAGTTCCTTAAGCGATAGTCAACAAATTTATGTCCATAGTTATGACAGATGTAACATTCTGGTTCGTCGAATAAAGGATCRTAACGATTGTTATACTTAACCTGTGTCCTTTTCCCATCCATCAAGTGATTTGCAGTCTGTGGTGGTTTGTTACTTGGCTGTCTCATTCTTTGTTGTGGCAGATATCTATACCTTGAATGTCTTGATTTTTCATAATTTAATTTTAAAGAATAGTTTACAACTTTATGACCAAAGTTAGAACAAAAGAAACAATATCCACAGAAAAAAAACGTTGGTACCTGGAAAAAGTCTGTCTTCTTTGAGGAGGTCGATTTCTTTCATGCCGATAATTTATCTAATCTACAAATTTAGTTTTGGTGCTTTTTCTTTCATTCCTTCTTGGTAGTTGATTTTCTTCCTTTGTTCCTACAGAGTGACTGTTGTCAATGTTTGAGGATTTGACAAACTTGATAGGTTCTTTTTTTATTGGCTGACCAATCCTTGATCCCTCTTCATAACCCAAACTAGTTTTCATATTTGGATTCCTTTGCTAATTTAGAATGGTGGCTAATCCTTCTGAGGCTTTGATACTTGACAGATTCTGATGATACAAGGCTTGAAACCTCTCCACCTCTTTCCTAGTTTTCATTACTTCTTCTTCCAGAGCTTTACATCTTGCCTTCTTTTCGGATAACTGTTGTTTTAGAATGTCCTCGATTTTCTTTGCCTCTTCTAATTCCACTTTTAGCAGGGAAAAGTCTTCATCAGGCTATTCACTGTCTTTCTTGAACTGTATCAGCAATTGTTTTTTCTTTCTATTCTTAATTATGAGTCTGTCAATCTCTTCCAGTGCACTGATCAGTTCTCCTTCCATATCAACCACAACTTCTTCTTCATTAGCCTCACTTCATGTTCTTTTATTATCATAGTCCTCTTTGGCCATAAGTATGAAGTCATTTAGTTTATCTTCAATAGATGAGTCATTGTCTTCATCATCTGAAGGATCATCATCATTGTTTACACAAAGACTTTTCTTCTTAAAATTCTTCTCTTTAAAGAAATTTCTGTGTTTGTGCTTCTCCTCATCATCACATGTCTGATCATTTCTTTTGTGAGGACATTTGTTTTCAAAATGACCTATCTTACCATAGTTGAAACATTTGAAAGGCAGTTTACCTTTTTATTTTCTTGATCCCTTCTTCAGTCTCTTCACAAATTTTTCTTCAATTTCATCAGGCTCAGAATCCTCATTCTTGTCTGCCTTAAATGATGCTTCTGTGGAGGTGGGTTTATCTTTAACTATTCTCATTTCATATGTAGTCAATGTTCCTAGAAGTTGATTAAACTCCAAGGTTTTTAGATCATTAAGTTATTCTATAGCAGAGACCTTCAGGTTGAACCTATCTGGTAGAGATCTCAAGATATTTTGAACTAAAGAAGGTTCCTCAATTTTTTCACCAAGTGCTTTCATTGCATTTACTAGTTCTTCAACTCTTAGAAAGTATTTTCCAACAGTTTCATCTTTTTTCATCTTCAACTGTTCAAACTGTACTCTGTAGGTTTGAATATTGGCATCCTTTACCTTCTCATTACCTTCATAACTGCTAATGAGTTTGTCCCACATTTCTTTGGCAGTGCCTAGGTGCATAACTTTTATGAATTCTGCTTCTGCAAGCCCACTCAAGATATCATTCATAGCCTTAGTGTTGATCTAAATTCTATCTTGTCATCCTTATTATCTAGTACAATTGGCTTTACATAACCAGTATCTACCACATCCCAGACATCTGCACCTAAAGCCATTATGTAGGTTCTCATTCTAACTTTCCAGAAGGCAAAGTTTGTTCCATTGAATAGAGGAGCCTTATTGGTTGAATTTCCTTCATGGCTTGACATGTTTAAGCTCTAGGATATACCCTTAGATAAAAGAGGCCATCTCTAATACCAATTGTTGCACAACTGAGAGCGGGTGGGGGGTGAATCAGTTGTTACCGAGCTTAAACAATTATGCTTATTTTAAAATCTTTGCAGAGTGCTGAATGAAACTCACAATAATGCAGGGAAGTAATCAATAGAACATTCAACATCATTCACACATATGAAATATACAGAGACATATAATTCCTGAGGAAACCCATAAAGGGTAAAAACCTCTTCTTCTTTATATGAGAAGTAATCTTTACATTCTGTACATTATCATACTTATGAGCACCAACTCATAATGAGGCTACAACCTCTATTTTGTAAGCTACAACTTGCTGAGATAACCAACTCTCTGTTTTCTCTAGCATCTACTAGAAGGAAGCACCAATTCCCTGGTTTTTCTAGCACCCACTAGAAGGAAGTAACAACTCCCTAAGTGTTCCATCGCCAACTGGATGGAAGCACCAACTTCCAGTCACACAGGAACCAACCTGCATAACAGAGAACAACATTTCTCCCTTGCACCACCCTGCCACCCTGGTTTCTCTGGCTGCAACCAAATGGAAGCTACAACACCCTGTGTTCAAGCACCCACTTGAACCTCCGAGGACAACAATCCTCCCTAGCACCTCCCTACCACCCTAAAATATAAATCTTTGCTACTGAAACTTATTACAGTGATATAATGTTCATCAATGGCTTACTAGTCTCAACATTGTTCTGCTACACTGCTCTGCTCTCTTGTATCAGTCTCTCTCTGCCTGCATCTTCTTACATTTTCTCATCTTATGCTCTTCTTTAAAATTGCACCTCAGCCTTCTTTTACTGTCTCAACTATGCATCTTTGTTGTTTGCTTCTGCTTCGCTTTATTCTCTGTGTCTTCTTTTGATTCTCTGAATTACACCTCTTCTATGTATTTCAGCTCCTGCCCACATCATTCCTTTTCCCCGTGTGTGATTCATCTATACAGCGACGCCCATCACTTCTTTGTTCTACATTCTTATAGTATCTGTGCACCTTGTGCATACAATATGCACAATTCTTCTGCATGCTCTTCATGTCGATTCCTTTGCCTAGTCATCATTGCAACTCTTCAACTTCTCTGGCCGTTGAACCCATGTGTCCATCATCACTGGGTGTTATGCTGAGATTCCTTAGCTTGTCTAGCAGTCAAGACTCTTTGTCTTCTTTGTGATAGTCGAGCTCATCCTCTATGTTGCAGTTACAGGCTTCAACACTCTTCCATTTGTCAATCACCTCCTGAATAGTCTTCATTCCATTGGAAGATACCTTGAGACTCTTCATCTTCTTTGGCGATCACCCTGAAGTCTCTTCTAGTCCTTTGGAAGAAACAATCAGTCATATCTAGCAGTTACACTGTGAACCTCCAAAAACCATATCATCAACTGAATCTCCACTAATTGATTAACTGTGAAGAGCAACAATATCCCTTTGATCATATTCCTGAATAACCTGCACCGTTGGATTATAAATGAAGGGTCTCACTCTTATTTCACCATTTCACAATTCAACATTTCGACATTTCGACATTCTTGTGGTGAGGCATCTCATCTCTCCAAGTCACGATCTCTTGAATGGATATTAGCTTCATGCTACCTCCTCCCTTGAGCCTTTGTCGATGTGACCAAAGGTTATGACTAGGGGCCAATTCTGAACACGTATTTCGCATTTCACGTTTCGAGGATTCTGTGATGAGTCATCTTGACTCTCCATGTCCCAACCTCCGAAATGGAGCTTGTCTCTTCGAGCTCTTCTCTATATCTCTTTGACGATGTGACCACTGATGGTGACCAAGTTCTTATCTATACAATGCTTTCAAAATTTGGCATTTCATCACTTTGGGACTCCTGTGATGAAGAGTCTCGTCTCTTGACTCCTCCAACTCCCGGTATCCTAAACTCCAGTCGATGTGTCTGTTTTGGAATTTTCGACGTTTCACATTTCGGCACTTCGGGACTCCTATGATGAAGAGTCTTGACTCTTGACTCCTTCAAGTCCTGGTATCCGAAACTTTGGTCGATGTGCTTATTTCAAGATTTTTCGGTGTTTCGCATTTCGACACTTTGGGACTCCTGTGATGAAGAGTCTCGACTCTTGATTCCTCCAACTCCTGATATCCAAAACTCCGATTGATGTGCCGATTTCAGGATTTTTGGATTTTCATATTTCTGCACTTCAGGACTACTGTGATGAAGAGTCTTGACTCTTGACTCCTTCAAATCCTGGTATCTGAAACTCCGAAATGGAGTCTTTGTTTCTGATACCTGAAATGGAATTTATCTTCTGATCTTGCCATGTGATCATCGTTGTGCTGTTAGTCATGATCTTTTCCATCAACGACAAACATGCATACTTTGCACTCTGTGTGCACCTCTACATTATCTCTTCTAGTCTTCATGAGCTTGCTCTTCTACCTCATCCCAAAATAATTTTCGTGCCCCCCTGGCACATTATACCTGTACTCAAGCCATCATCGATGTTTTACTTGCCATCAATGACAAGCATACGCTGCCTGTAAAACATGCCAACAAAGCCAAAAAGCTGCACTATGCCAAGATTCCATTGAAGTTCATGCTGGGACACCCACCCGTCAAGCATAAAGGTCTCAATTCGGCCACTTCCCTATTCCACTCAAATAAGTAAATGCCAAGATCGACTAATAGGATTTACCTTGATTAAACCATCCCGTCGGACAACTCACACCCAGGTGCGTTTATACGGTCATGATGATGAGAAGTTACTGCTAATAATTCCCAGTTAAGCCAGGTATAAGGCTCTCAGAACTCTGCTGAGAATGTATTGCTTCTAAAAATGATCATAGCCATTTCTAAATCTAGCAGCATGAACCAATTGGTACCACTGTAAAATCTGCAGACGTATCCCTAGCTCTTATCTGCCACAGAAGCACAAATGCCGAGAGCCACAGCAAGCCGAAGAACCATGACAAAAGAAGCAATACCAGATGAGCCCTACGACCCCTAGGTTGAGATTGTGGGTGACCTCAAAGGGAAGGTAGAAGACGTGAAGTGACAGTAAACTACAAAGGAAAGTCAGATTGATATTGTATATCGATCGTATTGGAGAGGCTTAATGGAGAATGTGATGATGCAACCCAACGTGTACTGGTCAACATGGAAAAATAGCTTAGGTGTGATTAGTTTCCCTTTAATTGTTGGAAAAAACATATCTATACATGGAAATATCGATGATCTACACTTTATGTCACACAATTGATATAGCCAAAGTGACTGGAATGAATGCTTACACTGTCAAAATGTAACTTATGCCTACTATGATTTTTGTTAAATATTATACAACCTATGGTAATATTATTATATCAAGCCATAAAAATGATAAAATTTTAAATGGTGTTTGACCCTTGAGGGCCATAATACACCTTCAACCTAATACCATTGATAATAACTTTGAGTGATTCTCCTTGAAGGATTTCTAGCTTGGAGGCACTTGCTTCACCGATGTAGACTAGCTGAAGCAGACCCAACCAACACATGCGTAGCTTGCTAGGATGCTATAAATATTTGTTGTCATATAAAAAAACTAAAGATTCTAGATGAAGGATTTTTCGGTTGATGTTATGATCATACCAGGAATTATTTCTGTTTTTCCTGGAAACGAAACCATTTGTTGGGTTTTGTGTCATCATTTTTGTTACACACTTGCACACGTTTCGACCTTCTTAACACTGGGGATTTTTAGAATCAGGGTTCATCCAGAGCTATCTAACAAAAAACCAAAAGCACCGACATATCAATCCTCCTCCAAGGCTTATGAAGGTATCACCTAAGATGCAAAGAGGATCACAGAGACCATAAGATCTTGTGACATAGATGAAGGATTAAAAATATTAAACATTACTACCATTGGCATTCATGTAACTTATGTCTAATAATCTATTTAGGACTAAGAATTGAAACAATACACACACATATTCAACTCATTCATAAAAGAGACATAATAGATTATAACTGACATATCTTTATTATTGGGAGTATTTATTGGCACAGGGGCAAACCCAGGGTTCACCTCCAAGAGCGCACCAACAAACCCTCACTACTATCCCTTTCGAAAATACCTGTGAAGCAGATGCAGTCTCACCCAAAGAAGTTATGAGGGGGTTGCAAGATAGAGATGTCTACAACCAAAGGGAATATCAAGTGGATCTAACACAAGAACAACACAATGCTCATATATCACTTATCATCTTAGATCTATTCTCCACATCTACTTATCAGATCTAAAACAATAATACAATCACAATATATCAATGATAGAGATAAAATACCAATCACACACAACACAAAATATACATGGTTCACCCTCTCTCTAGGGATAGATCCATAGAAATGTGCTATAATATATTAAGGTAAAGCGTACATTTCTTGTCTGCGCTCTTAGCTAACAGATCTTCTTTCTTCTCCTCTCTTTCTCTCCCCTCCTTGTGCACCCAGCTACAGGGTTTATCTTTGCACCCAGCTGAAGATCTTACAATACAAGAAGGCTCTCATACTTAGCACTTCTTTCTCACACACTACTACTTTCTTGATCACACAACGACAAAGACAACCACAATAATCATAACACCAACGCATCCTAGGTCCTTTTGGCCTCTATTTGTACATTACAATAGCTCACTAACATCCTTAGGCCAAAACCTAGGTGTCCAAAACCCTAGATACCAAAACCCTAGGTGTCTAAAAATCTAGGCCAACTTGACCCGTATTTTCATGGCTTCGCCAACCCGTCTTTCCTTCCTTCTCGTGCGGTGCTCCAAAGCATCCAACAATGGCCTTTTCCACTTGTTGATTTTTCCACGATCCTTCTTTCTTTCTTATCTGTCATCCCTGATCTCCTCATTCAACAACTTACTTCACTCCATCTTTTCTGCTCTTTTGCTCACTTTGAACCAATAACAGTCACTGTGTCTTCCACAAAGTTTGCATTCTCCATTTTCTTCCTTGACCTTCTCATACTTCCATAACCAAAGGCCAACATGCCCCCAACACTCACCCGTGACTCATCTCAAGGCACTTCAGACCTGGTCCTTCTGTTTTACTTCAACTTTTGGTTGCGTAGTGCAGCCTCTACTTTTTGCTTTATGCCTCCTTTTCTTCCCTTTGAATATTGTCGTTTCTGTGTCTGATACCTAGTTTCAACTGCACCTGGTACCTAGACCCTTTTCTTCATGCTTTTACTAATATTTGTGAGGCAACTTTTTTTCATAGTACAACTTCATCCGGCTCCCATGCACCAAACCTTCCTTCCATTCTCCATTCAACATCTTCAATTGCGCAACTCCTCCCTCTGTAACACAAGCGATCTCATATGGACATAGCCAATGTGTTATGAAATTCCTGGGATATTTTATGAACTTTCTATCATATACCAGTACTAGATCACCTTGTTTGAATGCCTTCTTCTTGATGTGCCTGTCATGGTAGGCCTTCTCTCTTTCCTTCTGAACCTGCTAATTCAATCCTACAATAAATCTATCTTCCTCCAATTCAATCAACTGTGAAAGCCTTTCTCGAACAATGCCGGTGTCGTCCATATCTGTAAAGGCATCAATTCTTAGGCTTGGTACCAAATATTCCATTGGAACAACAACTTCAAGACCATATACCAACTTGAAAGGTGTCTACATTGTCAACTTCTTGCAAGTGGTTCTATAGGTCCAAAGTAATGTTGGTACTCTTAGATCCCAATCATCCTTGTTCACACTGCAAATCTTCATGAGTGTTGTCTCCAAGATCTTTTTGAATGCTTCAACTATCCCATTTGCTTGTGGATGGTATGACGTGCTCTTCTGATGGTGGATTGAAAATTCTTCAGTCAAGGCTTCACCTATCTTATTGATGAAATGTGTTCCTTCATCACTCATAAGGATCTTTGGTCATCCAAACCTAGTTATGATGTCATCAAATATGAAACGCGCAGCTGTAGTTTCACTACAGTCCTTAACTACTCTTGCTTTGGCCGATTTGGTCAACTATTCTATTGCTATAATTATGTACCTTTCTCCTGTACACTTTCCTGGTGGGTTTATAGGTCCAACGAGGTCAATGGCCAATTTATCAAATTCTTGTAGTATCAGTTGTGGGGCTAATGGAATTTCATCTCTTCTAGATGGTTTCCCAACTCTTTGGCATACATCGTAGGCTCTAGAATAGTATTTAGCATCTTTGTGTAAGGTAGGCCACCAAAGGACATCTCTAAGAACCTTCTGTGCAGTTGCTTTCCCTGCGTAATGTCCTCTTGTGATGCCTTCATGAGATTCTACAAGGATCAATGGTCGTTCTACCTCCATAAAACACCTTCTCAATATCTCATCAGGTCCCATCTTGTATAGATGTCCAACTATAAGTGAGAAGTCTGCAGTGCGCACTATTAGCTGTTTCTTCTGAGGAATTGTGTACTCACTAGGTGCCATTGTTGTTGATAGGAACTGGACTAGCTCTGTGAAGTGTTCATCGATATTTCTAATGGACAATCGCTGTGCATATGATAGTGTATCCTCCAAACTGGTCGACTCTTCTCCATGTTCCAACCTTGACAAGTGGTCAGGACCTTTGTTCATCCTCCCTGGATTTACTATGATCTTAAAATCATATACTTGAAATAACAGAAGCCATCTACATATCCTTCCCCCCAACACTATCTTGTTGACTAGGTATTTTGACATGGAGTGATCAGTGAACATTTTAAAGTGTCCTCCCAATAAGTAGTGGTGAAATTTCTGCAATACATAGACCATGGCTAACCCTTCACTCTCAGTGGTGGTGTAATTAATCTCAGGAGTTGATATCTTCTTGCTAGCAAAATCTAACGGGTGGTCAATATATCCTTCTCCCGGCTATGCTAACAAAACTCCTAAATCAATGGAAGATGCATCGACATGCACATGGAACTCCTTGGTCCAATCTGGGAAAACCAGAATGGGCGCAGTAACCATTTTCTGTTTCAGTGTGTCGAAGATCTGTTGGCATTCTTCTGTCCAACTAAAATGACAATCTTTCTTCAACAACTTCTCCATGGGTGTTGTAATTTGAGCATATCCTTTAATGAATTTTATGTAGTATCTTGTGTGTCCCAACATAGTGCACAACTATTTAACTGATGTAGGAGGGGGTAGATTAACTATAATGGCGATCTTGGATGGATCTACCAACAATCCTTGCTTACATACAATATGTCCTAACATAAATCCAAATGGTGAGAGGAAGATGCACTTCTTCATATTCAAAGAAATCTGACACTGCTTGCATTTATCCAAAATTAGCATTAGACATTCAATATGACTCTTTAATAAACTAAAAACAGTCCAATCATCAAAATATGCTTCTAAATATTTATGCAAAAATTCCTCGAATGCTTCGACCAACACCATGGAAAAGATGGTTGGGGCATTCTTCAATCCGAATGGAATTACTGTGTATTGGTAGGATCCCCATTCTATTGGAAATGTATTCTTGTGGCAATATTCCTTGGCAATCCAGATCTGATGGTATCCTGAAAATCCATCTGTAAAATAATATACTTTCTAGCCTCCCACATTATCTAATACTTCGTCAGTGAATGGTGTAGGGAAGAAATCATGTAAAAAATCATCATTCAGCTTCCTAAGATCTATGCATATCTTGATCTCTCCTGTCTTCTTATATTGTACCACCATAGGGGTAATCCAGTCTGATTCTTCGACAAGTTCTACGATTCCTGCTTCCAACATTCTGTAAAGCTCAATCTTCACTTTTTCCTTATATTTAGGGTTTAATATGTAAGGTCTCTGTTTGACTAGTCTTGCATCTAGCTTCAGAGGGATCCTCATCTCTCCTATAGGTCCTTTAATGCCCTTCATATTAGTGAACTTGGTTGGAAACAAGTCCTGATATTCATGCAGTAACTCCGTAATTTTGTCAATGGTGGCAGCATCCCAGTAATCTCCAACATTTGAAAAATTTTGTGTCTTCTCTGTTCCAATATTGACCTTCTTATTCTTGATCTGCTGTGCAATAAATGGTAACTCAACTCCTGTTCCTTCCATGTCTCTTTCGCCTTCGGTTTCTACAATGTGCACCTTTCTGGGATCATCATCTTCATAGACATTGATGTTGTAGAAGCTCTGCAATTTCTGAAGAGGTGCAGCCCATTCGTCCTCTTCTTGTTCCAAAGGAAGTCTAGATGCCTCTTCAAATATTTTATGTTTCACAATCTATAGTTATATATCTACTGATGAGTATTGACTTTCAAATAATAAGGTAGTTACAAAATTATGAGTCATACCTTCCCAATTTGCAGTGATGAGGTGCAGCTCTGCTTGGAGGTACCAGTTGATAGGGGTGGTGTCCAGGGTGTTAATGAATTTTTGAACCCATTGTTCTTGAGGAATGTTGCTCCAGGCTTCCTCACAACTCCACACATGGTCCTTTGGACAACCTCGACCTATGTAGTGAACTTCGTCGCCTTCTACTTGTGCTGAGAACCGTGCTATCATCAAGGTACAACACTGTACCAAATCTGTAATGTTACTTTTGTGTGGCCCACACTATCTTGTTGGGGTTTCTCTCAGGGCCTCATCCATCGCCAACAATATTTTTTTCATTGGTACACTCTCTTCAAAGTCTGACAAGAAGGTTTCCAGAGGATTTAGACCATCAAAGGTGGGTAATTTACTTACTGTTGTGTCAATCCAACAAACTTCTCTGGTTAATATAACATATCTTCTTGTATATAATTCATACATCTTATTCTACCAGTTCTCCAGTGCATCTTCTGAGTTAGATGAACATGCGCTATCACTTCACCAACTTAGGTTCCCATCAGCTGTAGGATTAATGTAATCCTTTTGTCTAGCTGTTAGCTTGTATATATTTTCTAGTGCATATGTGTGGTCTTCTTCTCTGATAGGTTTTGTGTATTGCTGACCTTCATCTGGATCTAAATGTGCAATGACCCTAAGGCCATCTCTTTCAAAATTCATACGTATTTTCTTTAAATCAACCACAGTGGAATTATTGAAGGCCCAATAAATTCCTAACAGTGCGGGGTAAGGACAACTATAATCAACTATTTCAATTACCTCAAAATCTAGAAACATTCTTACTCTCTCGATGTCCACAGGGACATGCTCCAATCTGATAAAAGGGCTTATAGCTTGCTGGTTAGCCATCCTAAGCCTGATAGGGGAATATATCAACTTTGGTTTTTCCATCAGCACCCAGGTTTTCTTTGTCATGACATTTACCTCTGACCCTAAGTCGAGGACTACATAATCTATCTCATACTCTCCTATTTGAGCATTCAAACGTAATTCCTTATTTGTCCTTCTCTTCTTACCGATTCAATGTACTTCCCTATTTAGTAAGGGGTCTATATTTTCTAGCTCATATTTTCTGATTAAATTTTATAACTCTTGTACAACGCTTTCATCCTGAATCAACTTAATGCAAGTATATAAAAATTCCATGAGCTTGCTTACCTATTTTCATTCTTTTGGCGAAGTAGACTGATCAAATGCTAGAGAAATTCCATATTCTCTCACTTTTGGTCTAGTATTTGATGAATGGCCTTGGTCTCCTCTGAATTATTTTCTGTCTTCCTCAAATATTTGTCTTTCTGTCTTTGCATCAAACATTTGTGTCTTCTCTGTAGCTTTCTTGATTCCTGAAACTTATGTATTATTTCCTTGGGTCATTATGTCATCTCCTGTAACAACGCCTCCTTTGGTTATAACAGTGACTCTAGGGTCTTCTTTGTGAGGCTCAACATATATTAGTTTCACTTGGGAGTTCTTCTAAGGTCCTCATCTTTCTTGACGATTAGCTAGCAACACAGGATAATCTTCTATAACATGGTCAAACAAGCTGCAGTAGCTGCAAGTGGTACAAGCATTTTGGAAATCCATTGAAAGGTGTCCTGGTTGTGGGTAGTTATAACAGATGATATGTCCTCGGCTTCAACCCATTCCTCCTCCTCATCCTCTTTGTCTGAATCCACTGCGAGGATTGAAGTTTCCTCTCCCAGGAGAGTTATACTGCATAGTGTTTCCTTCTTTTTGTACTTCACCTTGAATCTTATATATGTCTCTCAACCTTTCATGCATGAGATCGTAAGCCCTATAATCCCTATTATCATTTCCTACAAACTTACAGAATGTACAGTACAAATTTGTAGGTGTCTAAACACACTTTTTCATGTAGTAGCACTCACCAGGGCGATGTTTGTTTCTGCATACCTCGCACCAAGGGAAGGTGACTTGCTTCAAAGGGCTTGGAGCTCCAGAAGCCAAGTATTCATTGAATATGGGACCATTTTCCTTGTCATGGACTTCTGATCTACATCAGACACACCATATGTCTTCTCTTTTATTTTTCCCTTGTATTTCTTCATATCTTCGACCTGCAGAAATAAACTAGTTAGTTGACTAAAGATTTGACTCATACCTGAGCTGGATTCTCCCATAGGGGTTGATTCTAAATTCATAGTGATCTCCAGTGCATCAGACCGCGAAGCAATATTCTATTGCATCAGGGGAACTCTAATGTGTGGTAAGAGGGAAAAAATGAACCATTCTTTGTTCTATTCGTATGGGATCTAAAAATTCAATCGTCCTGTTAACGTTTTGAATCTCTGATCAAATTACCAAAAAGGTTCAGCCACCTTCTGCTTGATCTCTTTAAGCTTTGTGATACATTGTGACTTAGACTTGGGTTTCTTGAACTCTGTAATCAATGCATTCTTAATCTAATTCAGTGGCTTAGGCTGTGTAAGTCCTTGGACAAGCTTCATGTACCAGCTCAATGCACGATCCCTTAGAGTGGTACTAAACTGGGTTCTTTTGACAGCTTCATCAGTGACATTTTTAATATTCCATACAACTTCACATAGGAACCAGTCTTGATCAGGATCTTCAAATTCATCTCCCCTATAGATAGGAATCCTCATCTCATCTTCCATATATTTTCCTAGGGTTCCTTACTAAATATGTGGTGGAATACTATTGATAGTGCTATGGACGCTCTGGTGACTAGGATTACTCTGGTTTCTTAATACTACTGAATCAACGAGAGGGAAAAAAATACTTACTTTGATGTTCTGCGCAGTTTCTGAGGTTTCAGGTTCTCCCTGACGAAGCTCTTCAACTTTCCATTCCTTTGTCCCAGTAGGTTTTGAATCTTCTTCGTCTACCAATTCTACCTCTTATCCACTGTAGAAACCCCCCTCCCCATAGTTTTGCTTAAACGGGTTTGCAAGGTGAACTTCTTGGAGCACTCTCCCACTGCACGTATGTCCATATTTTGTGTCATTTTCACTGTCCAAATTCTTGAACATTATCCTTTCTAGATCCAACCAATATACTGTATCTTCAAGATGTTCTTCTCATGCAATAACATCTTGAGTCTCAACTTCAGGAATTGTAAAAATTTCCCTCTGGGTCCCTTGAAGAAGTATCTCTTAGCTTGGCTGTATGATTCTATTCTGTCAACAAAAAACTCTATGATGTACCCTTCAATGGTGTTATCAAACCAATGATATATTGGTCGTGATACAATGTTATCAACTATTTTGACCTTCTTGATCAGCTCCGTTGTCCAAGCCATAGGAGGTCTAGATCATATCTCGAACTGGGTATCTGCTAATCTAGCTAGCCACTCATATAGCTCCCGATGGATTCCCCCAAAGAAAATTTCGTGTATATCAGTAAAGATATATTTCTCCAACCAATCTTATCAACAAAGATTAGGGTTCTTGTTTTTGGCTTCACCGAAGTCCTTTTCTTGATCCTCTATCTACTTTTGAATCTCTGTCTTCGATGGGAACCACCTTGACATTCCCTCAAGAAGATTCCTGTCCCGGCAATGAAATGATTTGTTGGCACAGGGATAGACCTAGGGTTCACCTCCAAGAGAAAAAAAACAATCCCTAACTACTAGACCTTTTGAAAACACCTACGAAGCAGATGCAGTCTCACCCGAAGCAGTTATGAGGGGGTTGCAGGAAAGATATGTCTACAACCAAAGGGAATATCAAGTGGATCTAACACAAGAACAACACATCATTCATATATCACTTATCATCTTAGATCTATTCTGCACATCTACTTATCATATCTAAAATAGTAATGCAATCACAGTATATCAATGAAAGATTAAATACCAATCACACACAACACAAAATATACATGGTTCACCCTCTCTCTAGGGATACGCCCACAAAACTATGCTATAATATATTAAGGTAAAGCATACAGTTCTTGTCTATGCTCCTAGCTAGCATATCTTCTTTCTTGTCCTCTCTTTCTCTCCCCTCCTTGCGCACCCAGCTGCAGGGTTGATCTTCGCATCCAGCTAAAGATCTTACAATACCAGAAGGTTGTCGTACTAAGCACTTCTTTCTCACACACTACTACTTGCTTGATCACACAACGACAAAGACAACCACAATAATCATAACACCAGCCCATCCCAGGTCCTTTTGATCTCTATTTATACATTACAATGGCTCACCAACATCCTTAGGCCGAAACCTAGGTGTCCAAAACCCTAGATACAAAAAACCTAGGTGTCTAAAACCCTAGTCCAACTTGACTCGTATTTTTCAGGGATTTGCTAGCCTGTCTTTCCTTCCTTCTCACGTGGAGCTCCAAGGCATCCAACGGTGGATTTTTCTTCTTTCTCAGTTGTCCACGATCCTTCTTTCTTTCTTATCTGTCATCCCTGATCTCCTCGTTCAATGGCTTACTTCGCTCCGTCTTTTCTGCTCTTTTGCTCACTTCGACCTAGTAATAGTCGCCATGTCTTTCGCGAAGTTCACATTCTCCCTTTTCTTCCTCGACCTTTGCATACTTCCATAACCAAGGGCCAACAATATTCCATCACAATAGAAATATACAATACATTGAACAACTTCTTAGGACATCCATATAACTTCATATCATTACTATGTAAAATAGTATGAATACATCATAATGCGCCATGTGCATTGAATTAGGATTTAGATAGAACAAAGACATAGGAATATATTCAAAAAATCACAAGATTACAATAGGCTCAGATTGAACTTGATACTAATATCTAAGATAACTCAAAACTCTCTGACTAATTATCTCATGAGCCAACTTACTGACTAGATAACCCTTGTTATGATCTTAGAGATCCTTTTTATATCTTTTGTTGTTGGGGAGCATTGTCTCTTTCCTTCCTTATCCATTCAATTGTCTGATCCAACTGCCTTTCACACTTATAGTTCCTTCCAACACTCCATGTAGCCTTGTTGGCATAGGCCATTTTGGGGAAAAGTGAAATAATTTATGAATATAGTTATAAAATGGACCATAAAAGGAGTGTGCACCGAAAATAGGCAAAAGTGGTGTCGAGGAAGAAGGAAAGTCAAAGGAAGGAAGAAGGATGCGGATCAATGAGGAAAATGGTTGGATTATGGACCAGACGCATGCATGGAGTTAGAATGTGGACAAACCTAATCCACTTAGGGTTATTAGGTTAGGGTTCCGGTCATTTCTATAATGGGTTTTAACCCATTTTTGTAGTATAAATATGTATTGTGAGATATGAGGAGATCTAGTTTCTAGTGATGAGTGAGAAGTCGTAGTTACTAGTCATCAATTTTGGTTGAGAGTTGTGGAGCTAATATTGAGATGCTCTTACAGTCAGTTTTGGAGACAGAGAGATGAATTGTAATGGAGGGTAAGATCACAAGATGTGGAGCTTCATGTGGTCTTGTCATCTTCATATCTAATGCGCACAATGTTATAAAATTAAGAGGGTAAGGCCGTAGGATATGGATCCTAGTGTGACCTTGTCAGCCTCATATCATATGTAATGCACGTAGCGCAACAACCTAATGAATATTAATAGAAGAGAGAATAATTCCATATATTTGTGGACGTAGCCGAGGGGAAGGTGAATCACGGTAAAACTTATGTCTCAGTATGGAATGTTTACTTTGTTTCTTGTTTTATTATGTTGAATGAATGGATCTGATAGAAGTAAAATGTAGCGCGCACTAGAACAATTATGATATTTACTGCATAATGAACTTTAATGAATGAACATGGTTATAGAGTGATATATCTGATATAATTGAGGTAGAAATAATGTATGACATCCCCACAAGAAACATCCCTTCCAATATTGCAGACATTTGGGTCATTTAGTCACCCATAATCCATCTCGGGTGAGACTTCATTGTGCACTATGTTAGCACCATTATTTTCATAGCTAGAGTTAGAGGTTTGTCCAAAGTTTTCAAAGTCATGACATGATCTTGGGAAAATCAAGGAATTCCTAGATGAGTCATAGGTTAGGGTGAATATCATATCAAAAGGTATTATGGTTCATCATCACCTTTCATAAGGTTAGAAAAGGAACAATAACAACATCCCATATCATCGGTATCATTGCGAACTTCAAAATAATACTCGTTGTGCAAGTTCGTTGCGCAAAGGCTTTTGTTGCTTTCATTTTTTGCATGTTATGCAGAGGATTTTGTCGTGCAGATGATGCTATCACATACAATATGTCATACCATAGAAGATGTCATTGTGCATAGGACATTTTCATGCAGAGGATGTTGTTGCGTTGAGGAATTTTTAGTGTAGAGGATGATGTCGCATAGAAGATGTCATCGCGCAAAGGATGTTGTTGCATAGAAGATGTCGTCGTGCAAAGGATGTCATCACGTAGAGGATGTCATCACGTAGAGGATGTCATCGCATAGAGGATGTCGTTGTGCATAAGATGTCATCGTGTAGAGGATGCTATCACACAGAGGATGTCATTGCATAGAGGATGTCATCGTGGAGGAGATGTTATTGCACATAGGATGTTTTCATGCAGAGGAGTTCGTCGCAGAAAGGATGTTGTCACGCAGAGGATGTCATCGTGTAGAGGATGCTCTCGCGTAGGAGATGTCATCGCGTAGAAGATGTCATCACATAGAGGATGTCAATCCACAGAATATTTCATCACACAGAGGATGTCGTCACGTAGAGGATGTCATCACATAGAAGATTTTGTCACACAGAGGATTTTCCTATGCACAAGTTACAAGGCACGCTGCGTAAATGACTGGTTTAGTGGAAAACTTCAAGATTATTTTCTGACCAACAAAAGAGGAATTTTGAAAATTCCAGTGAGTTTTTTGTCTAGGACAAACCAAATAAGAAAAACCTCTATCATATTTTCAAAATGTGTCACGGATTGGGAGATTCAAATGAACCTTTGAGCCTTATTTTTTAGTTTTCATGATTTTCTGTTTGAGACATGTTTGTGCAACACGTATTATGGCCATATGGAGTTGAAATTCATGAAACCGAGAGAGGTTTTTATTTATAACAAGATTACCTACAAAAACCTCTCTCACTTATGAAAAAACATTTTTTATTCCTGAGATATGATGTCATCGTTAATGCCTATTTTCCCTGTTTGTTGAGCAATCTGCTGTGTTTTTTGTTGTAGGTTACTATTGCATAGAAGACTTGTTGTGCAAGGGTGACAAAGTGTCTGTTGGCCCTTGACCAAGTTTTGAAGAATAATTGGTCATATTTGATCATTTTTGGGACTGTGACAGCTTGCCAAGGATGGAGCAGAATGCAAAGCGGAAATTAAGGAAGCAAGACCTATTTTTGGGTCCATTTTAGGGTTTTGGGTTGATGTAACGAGAAAGGGATGTCAGCCTGTGGTTTTACCCATGCTTAGGCCCATTTTTTAATATATAAATAGGCAATGTAAATAGAGAAGAAAGAGAGGTAGTACATTTATGTGATGTATAGCTAAAGGCTTAGTGCTAGTACTAGATCTTGTGATCGGATGTATCTTGAAGTTCTCTATGCATGAGATTGAGAAGCTAAGTGCAAGTTGTCATAGCTTTGTGTTGAAGTGCAAGGAAGAAGGATCTAGTGAGCTGCACAGATCTTCTGTCCTATGTGAAGTAAGGATCATTAAAGCTGTGTGTTGTAATTGCTTGACCGAGATAATATAAAGAATACTTTGTGGATGTAGCCCCAGGGTGGGGGTGAACCACAGTAATTGTGTGTATTGTTCTTTGTGCTTTGATATAATGTGTTGCTTCCTTTTGGATAAGTGATTGTTGTGATTAGTAGATCTAGTTATGATTTGTGCTGATGATATATGAATGAATTTTAGATATGATATAAAATATGCTTAGTGCTTGATCTACTAAACCTAACCTGTATTTATGTGGCTAAGTATTGAACCGTATTGAGTATAAGTATTCACTGCAATGCTCTATGTTATCTGTGAAGTACCATATGGGTTAAATATTGACGAATGATCTATGCTAAGTGCCCTGTAAAATATATAATCACAGATCAATGTCACAGCTACGGTTGCAAACATCTGAGTCACGCAACCACCCCTGCCTCTACCTCAGGTGAGACTTCATTTGTTTCGCAGGTGTTTTCGAAAGGGCAGGTAGTTAGGGTTTTGTTGGTGCTCTTTTGAGCATTGAACCCCGGGTCTTCCCCTATGCCAACAAATGGTTCCATTGCCAGGACCTAAAATTGTGATTGCTGGGAACTGAGGAAAAAGAAACATTATGCAAAAGAAATCTCTATGCGTAGATCTGTTTCCCTAGCGTGCATCTTTTTACTCGACTTGTGCAGCTTTGTACTAGGAATAAAGTCAGATCTGAAGAAAGGAAGATCAGATATGAAGAAGAGAAGCGAGATCTGAATACTCTGTGCTCTAAGAAAAGTAAAAGTTGAAATTTCTAAAAGAAAGAAGTCAGATCTGCAGAAAAGAGGTAAGATCTGTAAGCTCTGTGCTCTAATAAAGGTAAGAATAGTCAAAAGTTCTTAGATCTGGAAGCTTTGTGCTCTGTAGATAAGTGAAATTTTTTGTTTCTAAAGCATGGATCTAGGTATGTTTGATAGATTCTATCCTAGATTCAAAACTAGGGCATTAATATCTGAAAGAAAGTTTGATATGAATAAATCTGATAAGTATAATGATAGATATGTTATACCTATGCATTGAAAGAATGTCTCGAATAACAAGTGGATGCAAGATCCTAGAAAGATTTTTTTGCAGGATAGCTACCACGAACTTGGTGTGCAGTATAGAAGAATTTGGGGAACATTTAAATGAAAGAGAGGATTAACCCTCTATTATAGCTACAGAAGACCGGGTTATCTTGCTAAGGAATGCCCTGGGAGAAAACCTAGTTGCCTCTGTTGTAAGGCTATGGACCATGAAGTGTTGGATTTCCCTAGAATGATTGCTAGACTTGAGAAGATGAATATGGAGCAAGCAAACCTTGGAGGAGATCAAGAGACCAAGATCATAGAAGAAACCCAGAAAGAATCAGAAAATATATTGCTACAGATGAAAGACACCTTGAATGATCACCGACATGTTAGGTTATCAGAGATATTCAAAGAAAAGGAGAAAATGGAATAAAGAATAGGGGACTTTGACATTGTATGTATTCTTGATGAAGAGACACAAGTGAAAATTATGCCAAAAAGAAGTTGGGAAGCTATAGGAAAGCCTGCCATGATCCCTTCCCTAGGAGGAAGAAGTTTATTCAGAGGAAAGCTAGTAAACCTATTTGGAAGGCATGCTCAGATGCCTATGACTGTCAATGGAACTTCGACAGAGGAAGAATTTAATATTATTAAATTTGTTGTAGACAACTCCCCATTTACCATGATCATAGGAAAACCTTGGATTGATAGAGAACAAGCCAGACGAAAAGAGGAAGACAAATTTTTGGAGTAAGAGAAGCAAGTGTTAAAAGAATTTATGACCAGAAGGATCATGCACTTGATTGAGGAACAAAAGAAAAGATCACAGATATTTAATATTAGTAACTCCGATGTCGAATCTAAGAGAACACTTGAGGATCCGCAAAAGATTGAGTTACCTATTTTTGATACAGAAGAAGTATTATCAAGGAACCCTAGGAAAGACTTTCAACAATGCGAAGTAACTAAGACCACAGAAGATAAGCATCAGAATGGTAAAATAATTACTGAGACAAAGCTCACTGGGAAGAAGGCTAGAAAGTTAAGAAAGAAAAGGGCTAATACTGTAAGGTTACAAGAGGTTCTAGAGGACACTTCGCAGCAAGAAGAATTGTAGAATTGGAGCTTCACCGAGATATCAGAACAATGACATAGAATACTTCGCCATGATGAAGCAATATAGCCATTGTATCCGATATACCCATTCGACTACCACCTCGAACGGGTCAAAAAGAAGTTATGGATTACCATTAGACCATTGGATAGCACCAGAATGGATAGAACGAAGTTAATGAAGGCCCCATGTTCATTGTTGAGATTGCATACTTAACTCATCACGCCACGCACCGAGAATACTTTTTTCTAACTGAGAATTTGATCACGAACCCTGAGATTTACTTACCCTAAGATCATTTCCTTGTTCCCTTACTATTCATTGTAGTTCTTGAATTCCTTTTTGCACCCTAGCTGACCCAAGTTTGTATGTCGGACGAGCTCAGTGCTGCTGAGAAAATTGTTGAAGAAGTTCTAATTGATTTAATGACTGAGAGAGTCATGTCGGAGAACGAAATATCTATAGGCATATAGACATCATCCTCGGGAGAACTACCAGCATCCCCCTCCACTGCTCGAGCATGACCCTCCTGACCGCCTTCAGAAAGACGATCTAAGCTTGGAAAAGACTTTGCCACTGTGAAAATGATCCCAAGGATCTTGCCTAACATATCCCACCACTAAGTGGCACAGTGAATCGAGACACTGTACCCAGAGACTTCGACTATGTTGTGGTCACTTCATACCTCCAGAAAGGGGTGCACGTAGTTCATGCTGACTAGGAGAAGCTCACTGTTATAACCCTAATTTGCACCATACATGCTTACCTGGCATCAGGTCATCTCAGATCCCTTCTTTGCCAAAGCACCGTTGAAAAACTCTTTAAAAAACCTCTTTTATAAAGGCCCATGCGCCCTACTCCATTACTGCATGTGTGTACATGCTAGCTGACCTAAAACAGTCCGCGTGGACTGAAAAAAGCACGAAAAAAGGAAATTTGCCAACAAAACACACAACTTTGGGTGAGTTAACTGAAACTTCCAGCCATGCATGGCCGAGGGTTCATCCAAATACCTAGCTTCTTTTAGTCTATAAAATAAGGGTTAGGGGTCCCATTTGGAAGAGGAAGAATAAGAGTAAAGAAACTCTGCCCAATTGCACATTCCCATTGTCACAACCCTTTAGCCATCCTTGTGCAAGAAGAGATACAAAGTAAAGAAGTTGGAGGACATTTGAAGAGGAGCCCAGTATCAGGATTCGCGGAGTAGTGGCCGGTCTTGACTTTGTAAGTTGATTCATTAAAGTTAATAATAAAGAAATGTTTTTCCCATCCCACTATATGAGTTCTTCATAGTTCTGTAAATATATGTTTGAATCTCTAACCCATTAGTTTGTAGGTAAAATGCATGTGTAGTTTGTTGCTTGTTTTGTATGCAGGTCAGCCTTGGGAGGAGAGCTGCCAACAAGCGGTCAAAAGTGAAGAAGGATTGACATCAACCATCCAGAAAAAGGTATGTTGGTCTAACCATGTATTCACTAAAAAGAAATGGGGATTAGGCCTGGGGATGAATATAGAAAGTAGGTTTCTTTTGGTCACATATGCATGCATAATATAACCCTATTTGCTAGTCCATAGGGGGATTTCCCACCACAACACTCACCACGCTGAAATTTAGTGATTTTAACCTTGGAGATCACAAGGTTTACAATATGATAGCCCCACACAAGTAGTTTACTATTACAGAAGGAAAGAACCCCAAGATTGTCCCGCATCAATGGACCCATAACCTCACGCAGACAACCCTCCTCAACATAATGAAGATTCCACATTTCGGGAGGCATTAAGAAGTAAATGCATGCGTTAGGTTGTTGCTGTCCTGCTACCATAGAGGATACCTATGGTTGGACTTCCACATCACTGTGGATCCCATTTTGATCATTCGGATCATTGGGCTAAGCATGCAGGGCCCTGACCCACAAGAATTTTACCCTGGAAAGACCGCAGATCACACTCTCACCCAATGAATAAAAGACACATATGATGATCTAGAGAAAGGAACGTGAGGTTACAAGGTAGCCTCCATTGAGAATGCAATAGTGCACTTTGGTTTCCAGCTGATCACAGGAATTTTAGTTCGCAAGAACAGACCCACACAGGTGATCGGATTTGTAGTTGACCTCATAGGGAAGTGCGCGAAGGGACTACAAATGAACTGGGAAAAGTACCTTATAAATCATCTAGAGCTTGATTGTAGACAAGTGCAAGACCAAGGGTATGAATTCCACTTTAGCTGGTTGCTCATAATCATCACTTCCATCACTTGAGAACTACCTGAGGGAGCCACTTTTCCAGAGATCGAACCCTTCAAACCACTGGCCGTGAAGTTTTGTACACTGTGGTACTCCAGCGACATGAAAAAGTAGTGGCAATCCAATGCTGTCTTCCATGCTCACTACACTCAACTGAAGAATGCCATCTAGTCTACACTGCGCATCACACCCAACACACTTCATAGGTTCAGACCTTTGATGAAATTCAACACAGACCATCACTTCACCTATATCACACCATGTGCGGATGATCACAAAAAACATATCTAGTCATATTACAAGCTGACAGAAGATGACTTGGAGGAGATTATCAAGGAATGGTTGACAAACCTTCTTATCAAAGAAGTGTAGCAAGCACCCCAACCCAACCAAGCAGTGTATACAATGCTCTTGATAAGAGAAACAACAGGAATAGGTGATGAGCCCACACAGTTATGCCAGATCACCGATAAAGTTGAAGCTCACCTTTGACGAGCTCAAGAAGACATAGCGCAAGCCACCTAGGCTTTGGCACAAGAACAAAGTGCACACAGAGAACAACGGAAGAAGGCAGAACAGGAGTAGCTTGCCTTACAAGCGAAGTGGGAGGAGGAAAAATAACAGTTACAACAGAGCAAGGACCAGTTGCTAGTAGAGAAGCTTGAAGTACATGAAAGGATTCACAAAGTAGTTCGCTTTGTGATGATTATAGAAGTAAATATGGAAGCCCATCTTCCACAGCAGGTGACCCAACTGGAAGAAGTAATCCAACAACTCCAATGGTGCATCACGGATATAGAGCTCTGCACCATACCTGAGACACCCCAAGAGATAAGAGATCTAAGAGAGGCCACTGCTTGAAATGCAGTTGACCAGTTAAAAATATTGTCTTTGGAATGTAGGTAGCTAAGCAATAGAAGTGCACAGACTTATGAAACCCTCGCAAAGAATCCAGAATTGAAGACATTGGAGGCACAGCTCTAGGAAGCAAAGCAACATGCAGATGTACTACAAGCACAGCTAAAGTCTATGACCCCAGTCAAAAGAATGAAGAGGTTCGCAGAACAATGTACAACCCAAAAACAAGTACACACACTACAAAGTAAAGTGATGGAAGTCTCTCAATGGCTACAACCACTCCAAGAGAAGGCATGCCAACGTTTTGTTGAACTTAAAAGCCAGGGAGCTGAACTCAAACAGGTTGTCATCACTACACAACAAGGCTTGGAAGGACCGCTCAATGACACAATAATCCAGGAATTTACGGAACAAGAGGTTGTCGCACTACAACAGGTCGAAGCATCTCGATCCAAGCTCGAGGCGTTCAGAGTGAAATTGGTCAGACCTGAGTGACTTGAGATGATTCATAGGTGAGTGTTGGGGGCTTGTTGGCCCTTAACCAAGTTTTGAAGAATACTTGGTCATATTTGACCATTTTTGGGACTGCGACAACTTGCCAAGGATGGAGCGCAACGCGAAGCGGAAATTAAGGAAGAAAGACCTATTTTTGGGTCCATTTTAGGATTTTGGGTTGATGTAATGGGAAAGGGATGTTGCCCCATGGGTTTACCCACACTTAGGCCTATTTTGTAATCTCTAAATAGGCAATGTAAATAGAGAAGAAAGAGAGGTAGTACATCTATGTGATGTATAGCTAAAGGCTTAGTGCTAGTACTAGATCTGTGTGATCAGATGTATCTTGAAGTGCTCTGTGCATGAGATTGAGAATCTAAGTGAAAGTTGTCATAGCTTTGTGTTGAAGTGCAAGGAAGAAGGATCTAGCGAGCTGCACAGATATTTTGTCCTGTGCGAAGTAAGGATCATTAAAGATTTGTGTTGTGATTGCTTGACCGAGATAATATAAAGAAGACTTTGTGGGCGTAGCCCTAGGGTGTGGGTGAACCACAGTAATTGTGTGTATTGTTATTTGTGCTTCGATCTAATGTGTTGTTTCCTTTTGGCTAAGTGCTTGCTATGATTAGTATATCTAGTTATGCTTTGTGTTGATGATATATGAATGAATGTTAGATCTGATATAAAATATGCTTAGTGCTTGATCTATTGAACCTAACCTATATTTATGTGGCTAAGTAATGAACCATATTTAGTATAAGTATTCACTGTGATTCTCTGTGTTATTTGCGAAGTACCATACAGGTTAAATATTGACGAATGATCTATGCTAAGTTCCCTGTAAAAGATATAATCACAGATCAGTGTCCCAACTACGATTGCAGACATCTGAGTCCTGCAACCACCTCTTCCTCTACCTCGGGTGAGACTTCATCTTCTTCACAGATGTTTCCGAAAGGGCCAATAGTTAGGGTTGTCATCTGCATGATCCTGGTATGAAGGATTGCCATCTCCTAGTCTATTTTCCCTTGAAGATTTCTATTCATTATTTTGTGTGAATTATAAGAAAAGTTACCCATATTTAGTTTTGATTGAAAACTTCTATGGAAATTTTGACAATCTTATTAAACACATGGGGATTGATGTTGATGATGAATACTTAATGTATGATTAAATCAAAGAATCCCTTTACGAACTATCTTCTCATCAAGAAGAACTAGTAGAGACTAGTTGCATTGGTACACAGGATCATTCCGAGAAAACATTGGCTTCTTCTTTGCTTCAAAAGGAAACAAATTTTCATCATAATGTTGATAGGCAATTTATATCCCATGAAATTAATGAAAATTCATAGCCTTGGCAGCCTTATTACAATCAAAAGTATGAGGATAATAATTCAAATTCTTTTGCAGCTCATTCATTTTCTAAAGATTTGTATCATGCAGAAATTGGTGAAAATCAGGCTTTTGAAATTGTATGTGTGGAAAATCTAGGCAGTAAAACTATTAATGAGGATATCTACCCAAAGTTACAAGGAAATATTGAAGAAGAGCAGGCTATTTTAGATCTTTTGGATGTTGCGAAATCTATTCATGATTTGACATATTCAGAAATTTTAAAAAGCCAGGATGACATTCTCGTTCAAGAACATGAAGGAGCATTTTCGGATTTTTCTCAAACATATAAGATTGTTGTTTCATCTAAATATTTCCAAGAGTAAATAAAACTTGTCCCTACTATGGAATATGTGAAAGGTGATCTGGTTGCTACATTTCCATTTGAGAAGGGTCAACCGGATGAAAGAGATCATTGTCTTTTTTTGATTTTCAAAAAAGGGTATTCTTACATGTTTTCGAAGACCCTTTTGCCAGTAGGCTGAAATCATCAGAGAATATGGAGTATGTCTTGTTCAAGAATGTAGGGATAAAATTGTATTTTCAGTTTGAGTTATCATTTGCTGAGTTCTTTTTTCTGTTTGGAGGAGCTGAAAGAAACTTGTAGTCAAGAAGCCATTTGCTTGACTGGCTTCATTAGAAGTGTGAGATCACTTGATTCAAAATTTATGATAAAGTAAAGTAGGGTAGGTAGGAGTGAAAATAATATCGATACTACGAGAATTTATTTTAGAAATTTGTAGTTTTCATTTTCATCTTAGTTTCAGATTTCAGTTTAGAACATACACAGTTTTGGGTTTTCAGTGGATACAGGTGACAGGTTAGAGAAAAGTTTTCAATGGTTTGAGAACATACCAATGGATAGGCACATAGTCTACGAGTTATTTTCTACCTCACTGGGAGGATATCATCCCCGTTGGAGCCAATTTTTAACACCATGATTTTCATAGCTAGAGTTAGAGGTTTGTCCAAAGTTTTCAAAGTCATGACATGGTCTTGGGAAAATCAATCAATTCCTAGATGAGTCATAGGTTAGGGTGAATATCGTGTCAAAAGGTATTATGGTTCATCATCACCTTTCATAAGGTTAGAAAAGGAACAATCATGACACCTCGTGTCATTTGTATCGTTGGGAACTTCAAAAGAATACATGTTGTTCAAGTTCATTGCGCAAAGGCTTTTGCTTCTTTCATTTGTTGTGCATTGTGCAGAGGATTTTTTCGCGTAGAGGATGTTGTCATGCAGACGATGTTTTCACATAGAAGATGTCATCGTAAAAAATATGTCCTCACATAGAGGATGTTGTCACGAAGAGGATGTTGTCATGCAAAAGAATTTGTCACGTATAGGATGATGTCACGCAGAGGATGTCATCGCGCAAAGGATGTCGTCACACTGAGGATGTTGTCGTGCAGAGGATGTCGTCACGCATAAGATATCATCGGGTAGAGGATGTTGTCGCACAGAGGATGCCATCACATAGAGGATGTCATCACATAGAAGATGTTATCGCACAAAGGATGTCGCCGTGCAGAGGATGCCATCACGCAAAGGATGTTGTCGTGTAGGAGATGTCGTTGTGTAGAATATGTCATCCCGCAGAGGATTCTATCACGTAGAATATGTAATCACACAGAGGATTCCATTGCGCAGAGGATTTCATCATGCAGAGGATTTTGTCGCACAGAAGATGTCGTCACATCAAGGATTTTCCTACACACATGTTATAGGGTGCGCTGTGTAAATGACTGGTTAAGTGGTAAACTTCAAGATAAGTTTCTGACCAACAGGAGAGGAATTTTAAAAATCCCAGAGAGTTTTTCGTCGAGGAAAAAACAAGTAATAAAAACCTCTCTCATATTTTCAAAAGGTGTCACGGATTGGGAGATGCGAATGAATATTTTAGCCCTATTTTTCAGTTTTCATGATTTCTTGTTTGAGACATGTTTTTGCGACACATATTCTGGCCAACTGGTAATGAATTTTATGAAAAAGAAAGGCTTGTTTCTTCATAGCGAGATTGCCTATAAAAACCTCTCTTAGTTTCGAAAAATAGTTTTTTATTCATGAGATATGATGTCATATTTAACACCTATTTTCCCAATTTGTTCGACAATCCGCTGCGTTTTTTGCTATAGGTTACTGTTGCATAGTAGACTTGTTGTGTAGGGGTGATAGAGTGTCCAACGATGCATATGATGAATTATCACAACCATATGGTGGAATTTCGATCATGATCAATGATTGTAAAGAATATTTCGGTTACGGTTATGATTTTTCAAAGTCAGGTTTTCTATTTTTAGTGAATCCGTTGAAGTTATTGTTCTCTTTCAAAGAAATTAGATCCATGATTCTAGGAAGTGATAGTTCGACCCTACAACAACGCACCAACAATGCACCAAAAAAATCCTAAATACCGGCCCTTTCGGCAACAACAATGCACCAACAAAACCCTAACTACCATCCCTTTCGGCAACAACCGCGAAGCAGATGAAGTCTCACCCGAGGTAGAGGAAGGGGTGGTTGCAGAACTCCGATGTCTGCAAACTTAGCTGGGACACATATATGTGATTGTAACACTTTAACAGAGCATTTAGCAATTTACAGTTCATCAATATTCACATTTATCTTACATCGCAGAGAAACCCTAATAACAAAACTGTGCAGTACTCACACAGATCCAATATAATCAAGCACTAAGCACATCAACATAGTTCATATCTAGTATTCATTCAAATTATTCAACACTAAGCTATCATATATAACATACATCAACGCACTAATAATTTAATCACATAAACAAGAGAACACCCAAAACTCACAAAGCAACCACAACACAGGATATACGTGGTTCATCCCCTCCCTGGGGCTATGCCCACCAATTCTTTTTCTTTTTATTGTCTTTTGTCAATATTATACATGCACAGAGCCTTGATATCTTACTCCGCAGAGGACAAGAGATCTGTGCACTTCGCTAGATCCTCCTTCCCTGAGTTACAACACAAATCCTTTCACAGTCTCCTACAATCACTTGCACTTAGCTCTACAAGTCTTACAGAGCATGCACAAAGAAATTACAATTACCACTTGCACTTAGAACCTAACATCATATATATCTCCCCTTTCCTTAGCACTTAGCAAGGTATTGAGCTGCTTACTACATTGCCTAGACATCTATCTATACATTACAAAATCAGGCTCAAACATGGGTAAACCCATGGACTGACATCCCCATACCCATTACATAAGGCCAAAACCCAAAAATCCCTAAAAAGGGGCTGAGATCCTAAAATCTCCATTTTAACTTGTGCTCTGCCTTCGCCAGCTTGTTGAAGTCCCAAAATTAGGTCAAACCTCACCAAGTATCCTTAAAACTTGTTCAAGGGCCAACAGGCCCCCAACATTCACCTGTGACTCATCCCAAGTCACTATGGTCTGGGTAGCTCTTCTTTGAAAGCCTCGATCTTGGCTCGAGCTACTTTGACCTATTGTTGTGCCACGACCTCCTGTTTGGAAAACCCTTGGATTACTGCTTCCTTCAAAGGTCCCTCTAAGCGTTGTTCAATGGTAGTGACGACTTGCTCTAGTTCTGCTCCTCGACCTTCAATCTCTGTGAATAGTTGGCAAGCCTCATCCTGTATTGGTTGGAGCCGCTGATTCACTTCCATGAATTTTCTCTGAATGGTGTGGACCCGTTGTTGAGTAGTGCGTTGTTATTGGGATCATTCCATCCTCTCAACGAATGACAGGGGCTTAAACTGTGCCTGTAATGTTTCTGCTTGCTTCTTTGCCTCCTGGATCTGTGACTCTAGTGCCTTTAATTTAGAATACTCAGTGAGTTTCTCATAAGTCTGGGCACTGCGATCAATTAGTTTTTTACATTCCATGGAGAGGGTATTGATTATTTCAAATGCGCTTTGAGTAGTTTCTTTTCTTTGATCTTGTACATCCGACGGAGTGTTGGGCACTGTTCATAGCTCTAAGTCTTCTATTCTTTGTTGTAGTTGTTGGATAGCTTCAACACGTTTCACTACTTGATGCTCCACTTGGTCTTCTGCCTTTGGCTCTAAGCCCGTCACATAATGAAGTGCTCTATCGAATACTTCTTTGACTCCAAGTTGTTCTATGAGTAACTATTCTTTTTCTTTCTTGGCCTGTTCCCTCTATTCTTCAAACATGGTTTAAAGGTCCTCCTTCTCTTTTTATGAAACTCGGTGTTGCTCTACCATTTATTCCTGGGCTTGTTTCAAGGCTATTGTGGCCTAGTATTTCTCATCTTGTTCTCAATGAAGGAGAGATTTGGTCGCATAAACTATTTGGCGGAGTTGGGTAGTCTCATCTGCTAACTTTGGTTCTTCTGATGGTGGGGGCACAGTGGTTACTACGCAACTGGATTGAAGGGTTTGTTGTACCCCTCTGAGTTCAAACTCAATTCTATCATACATATCCTCCTTCTTGGCTTCATTTTTCTGCAAGATGTCCTACGATGCATCTACTACAGCTGTGATGGTGAAGTCGAAGTCATCTACAGTGAGCAAAGTCTGCATCTTAGTCAAGGTGGCTCTGGATTTCTTTTAGAAAGTGGGTTTCATGGGGGAAACCTTTCTTTTCTTCAAGGGATCAACCTCATCAACATGATCCTTAGGTGGTGTTACTTCTCCTTGCTTCTGCTGATCTTCTTTAACATTTGTATTTTCTACTTTGTCATCACCCCCTCGACCAGGTGATACTGAAGTAGTTTCTTTCGATGCACTGCTCAAGTCTTGGAATTCTTTAGTCTTCTTTCTTCTGCTAGTTCCAGGTGTGTCATGTTCTTTGTGAGAAGCCTCTAAGTTGTCAAGGTTGGGATCAAACATCTCTACAGGGTCAGCAGGGATGAGGATCTCTGCAGACTAGTCCTTGGTTATCTTTTTGAGGTCCTCCTATGTGAGCTTATAGTATTACTGAAGTTCCTCTTTTTACTCGTCTGCTCGCGTAGTGATATGGATGAACTGTCAATCTAAATGGAAATTCATGAGAGGTCTAAATGGATACAGAGTGTTTTGCGTCATGTTAGGGATAACTTTGATGGCCTTCTTTAGTTGGAGATACTACATGTGGAAGACCGCACTCGACTGCCACTATTTTCCCATATTGCTCGAGTACTGGAGCGTGGTGAACTTCAAAGTGAGCGGATCGAATGGATCGATGTCCAAGAAAGTTGCACCTTCTGACATATTCCAAGTGTTAAATGTGGTGAGGATTAGGAGCCAGATAAAGTGGAACTCATAGCCCTAATCCCGAGCTTCGCTTCAATCTAATTCCAGCTGGTTGACCAAGTACTTCGCCCAGTTCATATGGAGTCCTTCTACACATTTCCCAGTGAGGTAAACAATTAATCTTGTGACATGTGTAGGTCTGTTCTTTCTTACGATCTTTCCTATGTGATATGAAAATGTAAAAGGCTTGTAACTTTGAAATATTTGCAAGTTTTAAATTAAGTGTGCTTAGGAAAAATGATCAATTTGCAAACACATAAGTTAGGGAAACTTTCACATTCAAGGTGTAGATAATAACCAACAAATAATAGTGAACAATAAACACATAACATGACAAATGATAAAGGAGTTCACCCCTCTCTTGGGCTACATCTCTTGGTCTAGCTTCCAATGGATCTTTTATATTGTTTTCTCAAAGTACTAAAATCAATGCTTTATAGTGCTCAAAATGACAAATAGATGGCTCCAATGGCTCCAAAATGTCCAAAAAACCCTAGCTGGGTTTTTTCGGCACCTGGTTTGGCCAAAAAATGAAGAAGATATGCTTCCTAGAAGTTTTCCCCTTCAAGATTGTTGTCTCTGGTTTGCCAAAATGCACATCTGTGTGTCTCACCTGGCTTATGGGAATTTCTCACGCATAAACTCAACAACCATGCACATTCCATAATTGGTGCCAAAATGTCAACTGTTAGTGGAATTTGGGCCCCCAAAGGTGGAGGTGTTGGGCACATGGGGGGCTATATGGCCACGTCCCAACACAAATTCGGGGCTCCAATACATGGTGGTGTGAGTGTGTGACAAGTGGCGAGCTACCAAGTTGACCATTTTCAAACTAAGCCCACACGCCATTTTTGTAGAGGTGGTCACATGGTGTGGTGTTCAAACCTGAGGGCTGGGGCTAAGCCCCAGCTCGGACCCGCACCCGAATTACATGTGCAACAAACTTTAATATTATTTAAACCCTTTGTATTACAAGGACCACCATGTGGGCCAGTGGTATCCCACACATTGAAAAAGCATTGAACCTTGTGGGGGAGGTCCAGGGTTCGATTCCCACAGACTCCAATAACCTTTTACCACTATAACCAAAAAATGGGGTGCCACGTGGCACCATACAACTGGCCAAAAAATACCATGTGTCCTCAAATGATTCACCATTCAACTGTCCAGTCAGCCTCTGCCAAATCAGCACTGCCAAATCATCTAACACATCACTTGCCACGTCATCCATGCCACATCAATGTACGACCCCTACCACGTCAGTTGTACGGATTGTACAGTCAACAAATTTTTGCCTATTTGGAAAATCGAACAGAACATGATATCTCCCTTATACATTGACCATTTGAACCCGTTCGAAGTGTGTCGGGTTCGTGAGGATGAGGCCTACGTACTTGTTTGTTTTGAAGTGATTCTGAGGACTTTGAATTTTGAGAAAAATTTGATCCCCTGGATCACTCCTCCTCATTGGGAAGATTTTGGACCTATAAAAGACTAATTTTAGTCTATCTGAAGATGAGGGTATAGTTCCCTCACCTTTCCAACCTCAATCCACTTGGCCTTGCTTGGATTTGTGTCCTTAATACCAACCGAAGGTATTCCACATTTCCTCATTTTGAAGTTCTCATCCTCCTGTCAAGGATTGTGTCTTCATGTAGTTCTGTAAGATATTTTGGTGAGAAATCATCTATAGAAGGAATCTGAACATGGTATCCTTGATCATCAATCAAAGGAGGCTCATACAACTTCAAATTCTCAACATTTACAACTGCATACATTTGTATATAAGGAGGAAAATCCAAATGGAAGGCATTGTTACCAATCTTTTCAAGAACCTTGAAAGGTCCATATCTAATTGGTTTACCTTCTCCTTTAATCCTCTCTTTGCTGATGTAATGCCAAACTTCATCTGCAACTTCAAAACTATGATCAACACGATGATTGTCATGTCTTGTTTTGTACTTGGCTTGACTCTTTTCCAATTGTTCTTGTACCATTTGATGTATCAATTGAATTTGTTCAATGAACTTTTCTGCCCTATCAATGTTATATTGACCATCAATAGAAATATCTTTCCCAAATATAAAATCTAAAGGAGATTTGGGAAAATAGCTAAAACATGCTTCAAATGGCGATGTTTGATTTGAAGAGTGCTTAGCCCGGTTTTAAGCATGTTGAATGTAGTGTAAATGCTCATCCCTAAGTTTAGGATGCTTGCTGCAATAACCACGAAGAGGATGCACCATTTTTCTATTAACCACTTCTGTTTGACCATCGGTTTGCAGATGAAAAGTTGTGCTCTTTTTTAGTTTGGTGTCCATGAGTGCCCATAAACTTGACCAAAAGTTCCCAATAAATCGAGAATCGCGATCATAAATAATGGATTTAGGCAACCCAAAATGTACCCAAACATGTTGAAAGAACATTTGTGCCATTTGCTCAGCTATAACCTGCTTCTTACAAGGCATCAAAATACACATTTTGTTGAAACGGTCAACCACAACATAAATATAATCATGATTTTTTTTATACATAGGTAAACCTCCTACAAAATCCATGGAAATGCTTTCCCAAGGATTAGAAGGAACCAGAAGTGGAGTATAAAAACCCAAATTTCTATTGCTAGGCTTGCTTGTAGCACATAACGAACATCCTCTTACATATCTTGAAACACTTTCATTCATTTTAGGCCAATAGAAATACCTTTGCAAATTAGCCACTGTCTTGCCTACACCAAAGTGACCAGCAATAAGAGAAGAATGAGCTTCTCTTATAATGTTGATTCTTTCACCCTGTGGAATACATAGCTTTCCAAGATGACACAAAAGATTATCATGCACATGGTAATCCAATTCCTCAACATGGTTAGAATGACACAAAGTTGCATACACTTTTATAAAATTAGCATCTAAAGCATACTGTTCAACATATCTCTCATGCATGATAGGATTATGCTTAAGAATAACTGAAGCACTAATAATAGGCCTAGAAATCATATCAGTAAATTTTTTATAAATGCCCTTCTTATACCTTATGACCAAGTGGAATTGTTGTAGGAAACCCATCCATCTGAAGTGCCTTGCTTGTTGTAGCTTTGTTTGTGATTGTAAGTATTGCAATGGTTGATGATCTATGTGAATGATAGTTTCTTTTCCCAACAAATAATGTTTCCATTTTTTCACACTTT
>ML818626.1:0-15890 GCA_009831015.1 Picea engelmannii | reverse complement strand
CTACTTGAAGAACTAGTACTTGCAAAAGAACCCTTACCTTGATAACCCATGGCTGTAATTTTTGTTTCATCACCCAAATTGGAACCTAAATCTTGTTGTATGGTTGCACCAGTCTTTGGATTCCCTTTGTGGCTGAACTTTTTGGGTCTTTTTTCAGGATGAAGTTTCCAACAATGGTCTTCATCATGGCCATCCTTTAAACAATGTTTGCATGTAAATTTTTCTCCCTCTTTCTTAACAGAAGCAATTTGTTTTCCATTCCCCTTGAACTTCCTCTTTCCCTTGTCTCCATGAATGAAAGGCTTCTTGCTGCCCTCATGAATTTCATTCCTCCCTCTTGCTTCCAAATGAGTTGCCTGGACACAAACTTCATCTAGATTTGAAGGGTTAAACATGAGTATTGTATGTCTCAAGTAACTATGTAAAGCTCCAATGTATTTGAGTAAAGTTTCTTGAGAAGAAAAATACACTCTCAAAACCAAAGCTCTTCTCCTAAATTCTTGAGTAAAGATTTGCACATTTTTCCCTTTAGCTTGTCTAAATTTTTTCCAATCCATAATAGCTTTCTGCATGTATGCTAATGGATAAAATTGATTTTTAATTGCAACAATGAAATCATTCCAAGAGGATAAAATTTTACCATTTTTCTTCAGTTCCTCTTGAGTTTTGGCTTCCCACCAAATGAGTGTTGCACTATCCAATCTTAAAGAAGAAAGTTGAATCTTAGTTTCATCATCTTGAATTCTTTGTATCCTACAATACACTTCAATCTGACGAATCCAGTTATCTAATTTCTCAACATTTACCTCTCCATTGTACATTGGCAATTCAAATTTAATATCAAGTTCTAACAAAGGAATTTGTGGAGGAATTTTACCATGTCCCTTTGGATAATTTGGAGGTGGTTGTGAAATAGTAGAAGTAGAAGATGGAGGTGAGGGAGGTGGAGTATCACCATTTCCTCCATTTCCTTTTGGAGTTTTATCACCATTGTCTCCCTTGTCCTTTGAAGGGTTGGAGCTTTCACCATGCAACATTGCATTCCTTTCTTCCATCAAGAATTTCATCATTTCTCTCATATCCATGAAAGCCTTTCTGATATCTTCATCTTCAGAAGGAAAATTTTCATGACTCTCTTCATGAGCCATACTTGGTGAATGCCTCCTTGAAGCTTGAGGTGATTGTATAGTCCTTCTTCTTGAAAGTTGAGAACTTGGCTCTACAAGTTGACCTTATCCTCTTGTGAGTGTCAACCTTGTGAGCATAAAAAAAAAAACACTTGCAAATAATCAAGTCTTCAAAAACCTAAGCTCTGATACCAACTTGATCTGAAAATGTAAAAGGCTTGTAACTTTGAAATATTTGCAAGTTTTAAATTAAGTGTGCTTAGGAAAAATGATCAATTTGCAAACACATAAGTTAGAGAAAATTTGACATTCAAGGTGCAGATAATAACCAACAAATAACAATGAACAATAAACACATAACAAGGAAAATGATAAAGGAGTTCACCCCTCTCTTGGGCTACATCTCTTGGTCTAGCTTCTAATGGATATTTTATATTATTTTCTCAAAGTGCTAAAGTCAATGCTTTACAGTGCTTAAAATGAAAAATAGATGGCTCCAATGGCTCATGAACGTCCAAAAATCCCTAGCTGGGCTTTTTTGGCACCTAGTTTGGCCAAAAACTGAAGAAGATATGCTTCCTGGAAGTTTTCCCCTTCAAGCTTGTTGTCTCTGGTTCGCCAAAACGCACCTCTGTGTGTCTCACCTAGATTGGGCGTTTCCCATGCCTAAACCCAACACCCATGCGCATTTCATAATTGGTGCCAAAATGTCACACTATTAGCAGAATTTGGGCCCCCAAAGGCGGAGGTGTTGGGCGCATGGGGGGCCATATGGCCATGTCCCAGCGCAAATTCGGGGCTCTAATACGCGGTGGCGTGAGTGTGTGACAAGTGGCGAGCTACAAAGTTGATTGTTTACAAACTAAGCCCACATGCCATTTTTGTAGAGGTGGTCACATGGTGCGGTGTTCAAACCCAAGGGCTAGGGCTAAGCCCCAGCCCTGACCCGCGCCCGAATTATATGTGCAACAAACTTTAATATTATTTAAACCCTTTGTATAAAAAGGACCACCGTGTGGGCTAGTGGTAGCCCACACTTTGAAAAAGCATTGAACCTTGGGGGGGAGGTCCGGGGTTTGATTCCCATGGACTGAAATAACTTTTTACCACTATAACAAAAAATGGGGTGCCACGTGGCAGCCCATGTCTGGGCCATGTGGCACCGTACAACTGGCCAAAAATTGTCACGTGTCCTCAAATGATTCGCCATTCGATTGTCCAGTCAACCTCTACCAAATCAGCACTGCCAAATCAGCTGACACATCACCTACCACATCATCCATGCCACATCAACATATGGCCCCTGCCACGTCAGCTATACGGACTGTACAGTCAGTAAATGTTTGCCTGTTTGGAAAATTGAACACTACGCGATATCTCCCTAATACAATGTCCATTTGAACCCGTTATAAGTGCATTGGGTTTGTGAGCACGAGGCTTACGTCCCTGTTTTTTTTGAAGCAATTCTGAGCACTTTGAATTTTGAGCAAAATTTGATCCCCTCGATCACTGTGATTAGCTGGAAGGCCAGGCACACTACGCCATTCTGGATGGAAGTTAGCTTGTAGCCTCCCATTCCCTTTTCTACATTTCCATAGGTGTATTTTATCTTCTGTGTCAATGCACGGTCTATAGCCTTTCCTGGGTAGAATTCCTTTGGGTTGGGTCCATGCATGCTCAATCTGGTGATCCTATGGATTATCATCAGATCGACTGTGATGCGTCAGTCTAGCCATAGGTGGCCTCCATGGTAACATGAGAGCAGGAGTTTAACACACGCATTAACCTCCCGGTTCTTTCCAAAGTGTGGAATCTTCATTACATTCAAGAGGGTGGACTGCGCGAGGTTCATAGTCCACAACTGGGGGATTATTTTCAAGTTCTTCCCCTTCGTCTTGGTCAAGTATTTGTAAGGATCGAGCATAATATGGTTCTTACGGTCTCCTATTCCTTCCAATGAAGGAATCATAGTAGGATTTCCTAAAGTTTCCCAAGTTTTTTTGTCATGATGTTCACCTGTGTTTCTTCATCCATAACACAGTCAATGTCGAAGTCACTTATTGTTGCTTATATGCATTATTTTTCTTTGAAGATCTCTGATAAGTTGATATTTTTGTGATCATTTATGGTTTCTTTCTGGGGTTCTTCCATGGTCACAGTTTCTTGGTATTCCTTAGGGTTTTGTTGTCTCATATTCATTCTTTCAACCTTAGAAATCATTCTAGGGAAATCTAGAACATCATTGTCCATAGCTTTACAACAAAGACAACTAGGTCTTGTACTAGGGAATTCCTTAGCAAGATGTCTCGGTCTTCTGCAACTATAACAAAGCGTTAGTATTCTTTTTCTTTGAAAGGATCCCCATCCTTTCCTGTACTGCGCACTAGGATAGTAGCTAACCTGCAAAAAATTATTTATAGGATCCTGCATCCATTTGTTAGTCCAAACATTCTTTCTATGCATAGGAATAACATATCTTTCTCTATTTTTGTCAGATCTACTCATATCAAACCTTCTTTCATCTAGTTGTGCCCTACGTTTCAAGCTAGGGCACAATTTATCAAACATACCTATATCCATACTTTTGAAACAAAATTTTCCACTTATCTTACTTTTTCAATCAAAACTTTTCACTGTTCTTACCTTTATCAGAGCACAGATATTGTAGGTCTTACTTCTTTTCCTCATATATGACTCTTCTTCTTGGCACCGAGCTTCACGGGTCAAGTAGAATACTACACACTAGGGCAACAGATCTACGCACAAAGATTTCTCTTTTCTTTAGTTCCCAACAATCACAGTTCCAGTACCGGCAACGAAACCATTTGTTGGTACAGGGGAAGACCCAGGGTTCAACGCTACATCAACGCACTAACAAAACCCTAACAACCAGCCCTTTCGACAACACCTGCAAAGCAGATAAAGTCTCACTCGAGGTAGAGGCAGGGGTAGTTGTAGGACTCTGATTTATATAAACTTAGCTGGGACACAAATATATGATTGTAACACTTTAACAGAGCACTTAGCAGTTTACAGTTCATCAATATTCACATTTAGCTTACAGCGCAAATAAACCCTAATAACAGAATGGTGCAGTACTCACACAGATCCAATATAATCAAGCACTAAGCAGATCAACATAGGTTAGATCTAGTACTCATTCAAATTATTCAGCACTACGCTATCATATCTAACATACATAAGGGCACTAAGAATTTAATCACATAAACAAGAGAACACCCAAAATGCACAAAGTAACCACAACACAAGATATACGTGGTTCACCCCCTCCCTGGGGCTATGTCCACCATTTCTTCTTCTTTTTATTGTCTTCTGTCAATATTCTACATGCACAGAGCCTTGATATCTTACTTCGTAGAGGACAAGAGATCTGCACACTTCACTAGATCCTCCATCCCTAAGTTACAACACAAAGCCTTTCACAGTATCCTATGATCACTTGCACTTAGCTCTACAAGTCTTACACAGTATGCACAAAGCAATTACAATTACCACTTGCACTTAGCACCTAACATCACATAGATTTCCCCTTGCCTTAGCACTTAGAAAGGTATTTATTTTCTTCCTACATCCCCTAGAAATATATTTATACATTACAAAATCAGGCGTAAACATGGGTAAACCCATGGGCTGACATCACCATACCCATTACATAAGCCCAAAACCCAGAAATCCCTAAAAAGGGGATGAGATCTTGTGATCTCTACTTCAACTTGCACTTTGCCTTCGCCAGCCTCTCAAAGTCCCAAAAGTAGGTCAAAGCTCACCAAGGATTCTCAAAACTTGGTCAAGGGCCAACATGCCCCCAACACTCACCTGTGACTCATCCCGAGTCACTATGGTCTGGGTAGCTCTTCTTCTAAAGACTCGATCTTGGCTCGAGATTCTTCGACTTGTTGTTGTGCCATGGTCTCTTGTTCGACACACTCTTGGATTAATATTTCATTGACAGGTCCCTCTAAGCATTGTTCAACAATAGTGACGACTTGCTCCAGTTCTGTTCCTTGGCCTTCATTCTCTGTGAATAGTTGGCAAACCTCATCCTGTATTGGTTGGAGCCTCTGAGTCACTTCCATGAATTTTCTCTAAATGGTGTGGACCTGCTGTTGAGCACTGCATTGTTCTTGGGATCGCTTCATCCTCTCAACGACTGACAGGGGCTTCAACTACACCTGTAATGTTTTTGCTTGCTTCTTTGCCTCCTGGATCTGTGACTCCAGTGCCTTTAATTCAGAATCCTCAGTGAGTTGCTCATAAGTCTGGGCACTGTGATCACTTAGTTTTTTACATTCCATGGAGAGGGCCTTGATTCTTTCAAATGCACTTCGAGCAGTTGCTTCTCTTTTATCTCGTACATCCGGCAGAGTGTTGGGCATTGTTCGTAGCTCTAAGTCTGATATTCTTTTGTTGTAGCTGTTGGATAGCTTCCACAAGATGCTCTACTTGATGCTCCACTTGTTCTTTTTCCTTTGGCTCTAGGCTTGTCACATAACGAAGTTCTCTGTTAACTACTTGTTTGAATCCAAGTTGTTCTGTGAGCAACTATTCTTTTTCTTGCTTGGCCCGTGCCCTCTCTTCTTCAAATGTGGCTTGAAGGTCCTCCTTCTTCTTTTGTGAAACTCGGTGTTTCTCTACGATTTCTTTCTGGGCTTGTTTCAGGGATGTTGTGGCTTGGTATTTCTCAGCTTGTTCTCGACGAAGGTGAGCTTCATTTGCATAAGCTAGTCTGCAGAGTTGGGTAGGATCATTTGCGAACTCTCGTTCTTCTGATGGAGGGGGAATGATGGATACTGCGAGACTGGATTGAAGGGTCTGTTATACCCCTCTGAGTTCAACCTAAATTCTATCATACATATCCTCATGCTTGGCTTCATGTTTCTGCAAGATTTCCTGTGATGCATCTACTACAACTGCGATGGTGAAGTTGAAGTCATCTATAGTGAGAAAAGTCTGCATCTTAGTCAAGGTGGCTCTGGATTTCATTTGGGAAGTGGGTTTTGTGGGGGAAACCTTTCGTTTATTCAAGGGATCAACCTCATCAATAGGATCCCTAGGCAATGTTACTTCACCTTTCTTCTGCTGATCTTCTCTACCATTTGTCTTTTCTACTTTGCCATCACCCTCTCGGCTAGGTGATACTGAAGCAGTTTCTTTCGATGCACTGCTCAAGTCTTGGAATTCTTCAGTCTTCTTTCTTCTGTTGGTTCCAGGTGTGTCATGTTATTTGTGAGTGGCCTTTGAGCTATCAAGGTCAAGATCAGACATCTCTACACGGTCAGCGGGGATGAGGAGATCTGCAGACCAGTCCTTGGTTATCTCTTCGAGGTCCTCCTATGTGAGGCTATAGTATGATTGAAGTTCCTCTTTATGCTCATCTGCTCACGTAGTGATATAGATGAAGTGTCGATCTACGCGAAACTTCATGAGAGGTATGAACCAATACATAGTGTTTGGCGTCATGCGAGGGACAACTTCGATGGCCTTCTTCAGTTGGAGATACTACGTGTGGAAGACCATGTTCAACTGCCACTGTTTTCCCATAATGCTCGAGTAGCAGAGCACGGTGAACATCACAACGAGCAACTCAAACGGATCGATGTCCAAAAAGGTTGCAAATTCTGGCATATCCCAAGTAGTAAATGTGGTGAGGATTAGGAGGCAGCGAATGTGGAACTCATAGCCCTGATCCTAAGCTTCACTGCAGTCTAATTCCATCTAGTTAACCAAGTACTTCACTCAGTTCATATGGAGTCCTTCTACACATTTCCCAGCGAGGTCAACAATGAATCTTGTGACCTGTGTAGGTCTGTTATTTCTTACGAGATTTCATGTGATCAAATGGTAGGCCAGACACACTACACCATTCTGGATGGAAGTTACCTTGTAGCCTCTCATTCCCTTTTCTACATTTCCATATGTGTCTTTGATATTCTGTGTCAATGCGCGGTCTGTAGCCTTTCCTGGGTAGAATTCCTTTGGGTCGAGTCCATGCATGCTCAATCCGGTGTTCCTATGGATCATCGTCAAATCGACTGTGATGTGTTAGTATAGACATATGCAGTCACCGTGGTAACATGAGAGCATGAGATTAAGACACACGTTAACCTCCCGGTACCTTCCAAAGAGGGGAATCTTTATTACATTCAAGAGGGTGGACTGCGTGAGGTTCATAGTCCATAGCTAGGGGATTATTTTCGAGTTCTTCCCCTTCGTCCTGGTCAAGTATTTGTAAGGATTGAGCATACTATGGTTCTTGCAGTCTCCTAGGTTGAAGTCGTTGAACTTCAACATCACGATCTTATCCTGTTTCATTCTAACTGCACGTATCCCCTTCGGGAGGTACGCAGTAACCATGGTGTAATCAAAGTCCCTCGGGACACTGTCACAAATCAATGTGTCAGTCATAGGTAGGATGTAGTCTGGTAAGATGGTTAGGATTAACTTTGTGTTGGCTAGGTCATCTTTATGCTTGGTTATCTTCTCTACTGTCGTTCGGGATGTTCTGGATCCACGAGCAGTTGACGGAGAGGCTTGCACTCCTCTCACCAATGATGCCTTAATACCTATATACATTACCTTCTCAGACATGATATCGATGAGAACTTCTTCGATGGATTTCTCTCTGGCGTTGAGCTCATCTGACATGCACACTTATATCAGATAACTTGGGTGGATGAATGAGTGTGCAATGCAATGGAATAAGTGTCGATCTCAATAAACATAGTGCGGTAACAATGAGTTGTCTTGGATACAATTCGCAAAAGTGTTCTCGATGCAACAATAAATGGACTAAGTAGACATGATGTAAAGGATCTCTTCAATGAATGAGAGGCCTTCATCAATGCAGTTCTATCCGTTGTGGTGCAGTCCCAACAGTCTGATGGCGAGTATTCGGGCCATTACTGTTGTTCTAACCGTTTGGGTCATTAGGCTAATGGTTATAATGCTTTCAATGAATATATCCCTTCACCATGGAAAAGTGAGATGTTGCATTGTTATGATATCTCAGAAAAGTTCTAGTCTTGCAAACCTTCCTTCTGTGAAGTCCCCTCTGGGAACTTCTGTAACTTTTCAATATTTGCTCTCTTTTTACTGAGTTTTCTATCCTTCTTCCCAGTGATCGTCGTCTCGATATTTCTCTTTCCTTTTTGATTCTTATCTCCTTTTGGCATAGTAACTTCACGTTGTTGAAATTCTTTCATAGGGTCGGACAGTAATACATATTCTCTCTCTAGGGTAGGTAATTCAATATTTTGTGAGTCTTCTTGGGTTCTTTTAACTTTGACATCTAAGTTTCTAGTTCTAAGTAGCTTTGATCTATTCTCCTATTCTTCAATCAAGTGTGTTATCCTCCTATTCATGAAATCTTTTAATTATTTCTTCTTCTTCTCTAAGACTTCCTCTTATTTTCTTCTGGTGTGATCCTTTTCAATGCAAGGTTTTCCTAGTAATATAGAAAATGGGGCATTGTTCTCAATATAACAATCCCAAAATCTTCCTTTTTCGAAGTTCCATGAGCACTCATAGATACCTGGGTGAGTCTTCCACATAGGTTTATCAACTTTCCTCTAAATAATCCTATTCCCGCTAATGAAGGAATCATAGTAGGCTTTCCTAAAGTTTCCCAAGTTCTTTCTGTCATGATATTCATCTGTGTTTCTTCATCCATAACACAGTCAATGTCGAAGTCTCTTATTGTTTCTTCTATGCATTATTTGTCTTTGAATATCTATGATAAGTTGATATTTTTGTGATCATTTATGGTTTCTATCATTTGTAGTAATACATTCTTTGATTCTTTCTGGGGTTCTGCCATGGTCACAATTTCTTGGTCTTCCTTAGGGTTTTCTTATCTCATATTCATTCTTTCAACCTTAGAAATCATTCTAGGGAAATCTAGAACATCATGGTCCATATATTTACAACAAAGAAAACTAGATCTTCTACTAGGGCATTCCTTATCAAGATGTCCTGGTCTTCTGCAACTGTAACAAAGGGTTAGTATTCTTTTTATTTGAAATGATTCCCAGCCTTTCCTGTACTATGTACTAGGATAGTAGCTAACCTGCAAAAAAATATTTATAGGATCCCGCATCCATTTGTTAGTCCAAACATTTTTTCCATGCATAAGAATAACATATCTTTCACTATTTTTGTCAGATCTACTCATATCAAACCTTCTTTCATCTAGTTGTTCCCTACTTTTCAAGCTAGGACAAAATTGATCAAACATACCTAGATCCATACTTTTGAAACAAAATGTTCCACTTATCTTACATTTTCAATCAAAACGTTTCACTGTTCTTACCTTTATCAGAGCACAGAGATTTCAGGTCTTACCTCTTTTCTTCAGATCTGACTCTTCTTCTTGGCACATAGCTTCACAGGTCAAGTAGAATACTGCACACTAGGGCAACAAATCTACGCACAAAAATTTCTCTTTTCTTTAGTTCCCAGCTATCGCAGTTCCAATATTGGCAACAAAAACATTTGTTGGTATAGGGGAAGACCCAGGGTTCAATGCTACAATAGCACTCCAACAAAACCCTAACTACCGACCCTTTTGGAAACACCTGCGAAGAAGATGAAGTCTCACCTGAGGTAGAGGAAGGGGTGGTTTTAGGACTCCGATGTATGCAACCTTAGCTGGGACAAAGATATGTGATTGTAACACTTTAACAGAGCACTTAACAGTTTACAGGTGATCAATATTTACCTTTATCTTACAGTGCAGATAAACCCTAATAACGGAACGAAGCAGTACTCACATAGATCCAATATAATCAAGCACTAAGCACATCAACATAGGTCAGATCTAGTATTCATTCACATTATTCAACACTAAGCTATCATATCTAACATACATTAGCACACTAAGCATTTAATCACATAAACAAGAGAACACCCAAAATGCACAAAGCAACCACAACAAAGGATATACGTGGTTCACCCCCTCCTTGGGGCTACGTCCGCCAATTATTCTTCTTTTTATTGTCTTATGTCAATCTTCTACATGCACAGAGCCTTGAGATATTACTTCATAGAGGACAGGAGATCAATGCACTTCGCTAGATCCTCCTTCCCTAATTTACAACACAAAGCCTTTCATAGTCTCCTATGATCACTTGCACTTAGCTCTACAAGTCTTACACAGTATGCACAAAGCAATTACAATTACCACTTTCTATTAGCACCTAACGTCACATAGATGTCCCCTTGCCTTAGCACATAGCAAGGTATCCTACATTTCCTATACATCTATTTATACATTACAAAATTATGCCTAAACATGGGTAAACCCATGGGCCAACATCCCCAGACCCGTTACATAAGCCCAAAACCCAAAAATCCCTAAAAAGGGGCTGATATCCCACGATCTCTGCTTCGACTTGCACTCCGCTTTCGGTAGCCTGTCGAAGTCCAAAAGGTAGGTCAAACCTCACTACGGATCCTCAAAACTTGGTCAAGGGCCAACAGATGTAAAGGAGGTTGGTTGGAAAAATAGTGTAGATAATGAATATTGAAGGTAGCTTTTGAATTCAATTGAAATTTAATGCAAAGGTCCTGAAGCTTTGACGAAGAGATTCTAATGGTGGAAATTTATGTATTGTACTCTCTCTTTGCGTATGTTCTTTCTTGTGTTATTTATATTCATATCTGTATTTCTGTCTAAATCGAAACATGATTTCGAATCTAGAATTTATCACGCGATGCTCTAGATTCGCTCCATTTAGACGAAATGACTGTGTTTCTTCTAAGAGATCTCTGAATTCATACCAAGAGGTGATATAAGTTGCTTCATGTGTTTTTCTCTTGCCAAACACAATGATTTTTAACTGAAAGACCATTTCTCATTTATCCTTTATCCTCTCGAGTTTAGTCACTAAGTCATTTGTTTCTATCATTCTCTTAAATCGACTCCATATCCCAAGGTCTTGCTTTCTTTTGCCAATAAAACTAGAAAATATTGTTTAAAGGTGTTAAATATAGCCAATAGCTTAAATCCATATCTTTTACAGAGACAAAGTCTCTAGAGAGATCCCTCTCCAGGTCTGAAAGGCTAGTTTTGGGCCTAAAATCTAGTTTGTAGGTTGTCTCTGTCATCCATTTCTCAGCTGAACAAAGTTTACAGAGCACTAACAAACTATGTGTGCAGTGTTGCCTTCTGGTCTCCAGAAGAGCTGATGGTTTGCAGGTTTTTTTTGGAAACCTCGAGTAGAATCCGGTTCATCCCAAACAACTCCAACAAATGGTTATGTTTCCGACTGAAAACCAGAAGAATAGTTTGGAAGGGAATTGTTGAGAAGGACAATGAATCAAATGTAGTAGTAGAAGGGGATATTTATACCATGGAACCCTACTAAGAAAGAGATTGAAAGATGGTTGGAAATAAAAGAGCTGTAATTTTCATATAAATACAATAGAAGCTCCAAGTATACACCATGACAATATTTGGAAAGGTATGTATTTATTGATCTTCATGACGCTTTTTTTTTTTTTATATTCCAGAGTTGCTACAGGTATGGATATTGATATTAAAGGATAGTCATACAACTAATTAGATAAGACTAGTATAGTGGACTATTGATAATATTGAGCATCTATAAAAAGTCAATAATAAATTCACATGCACAATCAATTTCTGGCTAGATAGCAATATTGCAAGATTTATTACCAAGTTTGCAGTCGATACTAAAAATTCATATAATACTGCAGAGCAGGAGTTCTTGAAGGGACCAAGAGGAATATATATTAGATCAATTTATACATTGATCAAGATTTTATTGCATGACATAGATGTGATGACAATGGAGTCTGGTAGCTAAATAACTCTGTGCGCATGGGGAGACTGGGGGAAGCACTAAGTACGATCTGAGATATGGAGAAAGATATGGAAAGAGGTAAGAAGAAAGAAACAATGGACCCCATTGTGATGGATGAAGAATAGATCAAGGAAATAATGGATAAGGTGGGAATGACACGCAGTGAAAGACCCTACCAGTATAAGATCAATAATAAAAAGAGGATAGTAGCTGAGTGAGAGGGCTTGGAGAGTGATGAAGAAGAGGTAGAGGATATTCAATCTACGGGGTAGATTGAGGAAATCACGTGCACCAGATATAATAGGAAAACCAGAGGTCAAGGGTCCAACACAGAAGAAGGCTCTCCATTCCATATGAGAATTAGTGTAGAACCCACAACCCCATGTGCGACTAAGACATCAAATAAGAAAGAATTGTTTACACAACCAGAAATCAGTAGTAGAAGGATTTTAGTAGGTTAAGGGACCAGTGAAAATTCAAGTGGAAGTAAAACTTTATCTAGAAGTAGTCATTTAACTACACCATGTGGAGGAGGTGGTACACCAAAATTTAAAATGGCAGGAGAAGATCCGACTATTCAGTTACCAAAGTTTCATGGAGAAGGGTCAAAGGACCCAGAGAAGCATTTATTTATTTGTGAAAATATTTGGACAACTAAACATATCATATATGAAGATAAAAAAGTGGCGCATATTGCAATTACATTCAGAGACCGTGCACTGGAATGGTATATGGTCCTCGCAGTAAAAAATCAACAAGGAGAACTTACAACTGTCTCATATGTAAAGAAGGCACTAATTAATGAGTTACAATGACCAAGTTAAAAATATTAGTACATGAATGAAATGATATAAATCAAAGAGAAGTTAGGAGATTCGGTTTGGGAAATTGACCAGAAGTTCAAGCGATTGAAAGTTAAGTTGAAATATCCTATCATAGATATGAAACATATGAACCTATTTGTTAATTCATTATTGCCACATTTGAAATATCCATTGAGGCAACATAAGTTCTAGACTCAGGATAAGAATTTGTAAGCAACCTTACAATTGGAAGAGAATCAGTATAAACATATATATATCCTGCTATAGAAGAGTTAAGAGAGGATCTCAAGAGTATGACATTTCAGTTGAATCAGAAAAAAGGAAAGGAAAAGAGAGAAGCTATTTAGTGCACCTTATGTAGAACAAAAGGACATCATAAGAATGAGTGCCCAACATGTGTGCACTATTTGAGAGTAGGACTACCAAATCATTTACCCATAGGAGGACCATGGTGTGAAATATGTATAACATATGGACATGATCTCTATCATTGTCCCATGATGCAAAAGTATTAAAAAATTGCCAAGAGTACATTCTGCAATTTCTACAAGTCTGTACGACATGACGACAAGGATTGTCAAAACTTGGAAATGATGAAAGAAAGGACCTTAGATGTATATAGGATGTAGGATGAATAAATGAAAAGTCCATCTGTGCAATAGTATAATAAATGTGCAACATTTTACAGTGCCACCATAATATAATAATGCAAAGAAATATAATCAAGTACCACAGTATAATACATCGCGCACAAACAATTAAGGAAACAAAGTAGGATTCAGAGGAGGAGGTTGTGGAGGAATAGGATTTGGATGAGGTCAAGCACCAATAACCTATCACAATTGTCAGCAACCCGGATATTATGCAAGGGATTTTCCACTATAACCAGTGACATGCATGTACTGTCATGCAACAGATCATGTGTTGGATTACTGAGAGGGGGGGGGTGAATCAGTAATGAGAAATTATACCAATTATTAATGCTTTAAACCATAAAGTATAATCTTTTAATTATTCAACCTCATTCATCTTTTCATCATCAATATATTATTGTATCATAATAATTAACATTCATTAGTGCATAATAAACAATAATACACACATCCACACAATGCATATTACACCAATATTTACGTGGAAACCCAATGCGAGAGAAAACCACAAAATGTTTTTTTTTTTTATGTCAAGAATTACATTCAAGGAAGCACCAACTTCTGATTCTCTAGCTACAACTGGAAGGAGGCTCCAACCCCCTAGTTTATCAGGCTACAACCTGAGGGAATATCCAACTTCCCAATTCTCTGGCTACAAATAGAAGGAGGCTACAATCCCCTATGTTCTCCAACTACAACTGGAATGTGACTACAACTACCTATCCTTTCCCCGTCCAACCGCCCTGAAATATAAGTAGAATTATGGAACCATTTTCACACTATCAATGTGAGATATACTGTTGTAAACCTATACCAATCAACCTGCACCAAACAACCTATAAAAACCTGTACCAATAACCTGTTCCAACATGTACCTCAACCTGTGCCATAAACAAGTGCATCAACCATGCACCAAACTTGTACAAATAACCTATCCAAACAACCTATCACAACAACCTATCTCATCAATCTTATCAACCAAATCAGATCTACTCACCAAGATCAATCACCAAGAAAACTCTCAACCATATGCACAATATCACCAAGATGTGCATCAACCAAGCATAACACAACAACTCATAATCATTACCAAGATCAATATGTTATTCTAATAATATACCAAGACAAGTATGTTACATCATCCATAAACCATGTGTCAACAATACTACTAACAAGTGCCTCTAACCATGTACCAAGTATGTACCAATCATGCATCAACTATGACTCATCAAGATGTAACAAAATCATCAACTATACACCTCATGTATGTGCCAACTCATTAACTACTTGTCTCAACCATGTACCCAACATGTACCTCAACCATATGCAAAATACATATACAAATATAACCATAAAACATTCTCTAAGAATACATCACACTATCCATAACCAAATACCATAAACCATTGCATCAAACCATGTCCCACAACCTCATTGTTATACAACCTCTATCTATAACATACCTCAAACAAAATCCCTCATAAATCTCATCATCCAAATATGATTTGTAACTGATGCAGGAGCATCTCCCACATCAAGCGAGCCATCGTGGAAGCAATCGGACAACTGGACAAGCACCAGCACAAATTTTGAAATTCCCTTAGATTGTTGCGCCATCTTAAATGAGCCATTAAGATGAGACACACTTGTAAATTGTAATCAGACCTTGAGCCTTTAGCTCTCATCCTTAGTAGGTAGGAGGCATTTAAGGTAGTTAATGCTAGTAGATAGAATTTAATTCTAGATTAGACTGTTTGAGAGCGCAAGAGGGAAATGAGATATAGACACCCTCATTGTGCATTGTAACATAAGTATGAAGCATTGAGCATAGGAGAAGCAGAGAGCTATGTAAGAACACCCATGTACTGATATTTGAATTAATAGAAGAGTTTGATTCAAATTCATGGTTTTTCTGTTAGTCTTTGTGTATGGATGCTGAATGATATGCTCATGAATGTTTTCTTCCTGTTATACATTTTCTTTATATGCTGTGTATATGATTTCATGCTTGAATTGAAGTCTGAGAGGAAGAAGGACTGAGTTTCAATTGTTTCTCTATCTTAGCTAGAGTTCCTGCAAGGAGTGTAGTTGAAGTGTTCGCAAGGAGTGTGTTGACAGAGGACTCAGGTAGTTTAGATTTTGTTCTCATACACCCAAAGGTGCGGTTAGGCACAGGAGCCGTGTAAGGAGTGCACAGGCTAGGTGAAGTTTTAGGGTTGCTGTTTGCACTCTTTTCGTCGATGTGTGAGCAAAAAGTGAGTGCTTACATGCCTAGTTGGGCTCTGCTACTCATGACAGCTGTATGGTAAAAGGTTAGAAAGAAAACAACAAAGCTATTAACAAGAATTAAACAAAAACTAAATAAAACTATGAGCATGGAAAATAAAAATAAAAACAAATGACAATGGACCAATATCACCAATGTATAAGCTGGTCTGATTG
>ML818625.1:67391-81740 GCA_009831015.1 Picea engelmannii | reverse complement strand
AAAGTTTTTCTTTAGCTTCATTGAATTCATATTCAATTTTATGCATCGCTTCCATTTTTAAGTCCTTCGTCCCTTTTGTTGAGGTTGTTGTATCTACAATTCAACTTTTGTAAGCTCTTCCATTGATACAACTTCATTGATAACAACATTATTTTTTTACATGTTGATTGAGTCAATGTTAGTACCCTTATCCATGGTTTGGATTTTTTCTTTTCTCATCTTCTAATTCTTCAACTTCTTCATTTTTGTGAGTACATTTTTATTATGATTTCTTAAACAATAAATTTCATTATCTTTGGATGATAGTTTTATACTATTTTTTTTTAGTCTCTCTTGTGTGAGTGTTTTTTATATTATTATTTTGTTGTTACGGGTCTTTTATCTGTTGTTGAAAATTGTGAATTTGTGTATCTTGTTTCTCCAATTTCCTTCAAGTGTGCACACTTTCTTTGTCTTTTCTAATAAGGGTTTTCTTCAAATCTCTAATTTTCCCTTTTAAATCATCATAACCTTGTTGTTGTGATTCCTTGTCATATTGGATTATAGCATTTTGCATATGGTCTGTATATTCCAATCATGGAACTTGTTTTCACAACTTGATTGTGAAATCCTGTAACGTGATCTTATTTTCCTCATAAGAGAATGTCAAGATTTTTTTTTATATATATTTAGAATGAATGTCCCCAATGTTTCCATCTAGTTAGAACCTAGAATTATTTCAAAAATATCAAAATTGATAAAATTTGCAACATTGAATTGGGATACAACTTTATAATCATCCATCAATAGTTGTAATCCATAAATTTCATATTTATCCTTGCCATAAATGTCTTCCTTTAGGAATATACTTTAATTTCAAATTAACAATTGATTCACCAAGTTGACATCAATATAATTTTTTTCTTTGTGCGAGCAAATAACAATGATAATATCCTTTCTTTGAATAGTTCCTTTGAGTTTTAATAATCCAAAGGCCAAGATTGAACTTCTTATGTTAGAAAACCTACCTTCCTTCTCTTTATTAAAAACCATTTTTTTTTAATATTCGTCACAACTTCAATTGATACCTCCTTATAGATCTTAAATAATGCCTTCAATTTGAAATATAAATTTAACTTTAACTTTAAATAATGAACAAATTTATAACTCTTTATATATATTTTTTCACCAAGATTTGGTTTGGATTTAAAATAATGATTGACCTTAGTTTTTATCCTTTACACTAGGTTTCTTCCTTCACTTCGACTTTTCTATTTTTGCTTGATTTAATTAAGGGATCAATTTTACAACCTTTTAATTGAACCTTGGAATATATTTTTGATAATAATATTTTACCTTCTTACGAATGTATTTTAAGACTTGGCAAATATTTTCATCCTTTATCTACTTTAACAATAAATCTCTTATAAAATTTTAATATTTCACCTTTTGTTATTGTTTTCACATTGTTCACTTTTACATGAATTTTTTTATACGTGTATTATGTTGGTGACTTCTCACAATGTCTAAAACTTGTTTTATCCTCCATGTAAAGAGAGATTTATATTTCATTTTTTATTCCTTCATGCAAAAATTTATCCATGTGTGTGTGTGTATTTTAAGGATATCCTTGCAGAAAACCCCCAGAGTACTTCTCCATGATCCATGGATGGTAAAATGGGTAAATTGATGGCCCTAATTACAAAGTATCACTTAGAGGGTATCAAGAGAGTCGAACCCATGACCTCCCAACTGATCACTAGGGTAGAGATCTCATGTCTGGCTCAAGACCACTTGAGCTAACCCTCAGAGAAATGTAATAAAAGGGAATAGTTTCTAAGTTATTTAAAGTACTTGTGAATAAGTATCAATTACATCAAAAGATTCCATAGTGGATGAATTTTGCATGGAGGAATACATACATACATACATACATGTTGGCGCGAGCCAATTTTGGGAGAAAACCAAGGAAATTTTTAAGACTTCAAGACAACGCCGGAAAATAGGGTAGCGCACCAGAAATAGAGGAAAACCAATGTCGGAAACAGAGGAAAACCAACTTCGGAAACAGAGGAAAACCAACGTTAATAAAAGTGGACAAGCATTGACTTGGAGAACGATTGGATCGAGGACCAGCCAAGATGGAGAAGTTACAAAGTGGACAAACTGTTGCGGAGTATTTGGAAAGTGGACAAGCACTGACTTGGAGAATGATTGGATTGAGGACCAGCCAAGATGGAGCAGTTGAAAAGTGGACAAACCTAATCCTCTTAGGGTTAGGGTTTTTGTAAGGGAATTGTCCCAGTTTTGTATAAGTAGAATGAATTATGACGATGAAGAGGTTGTCCTTTTGTTGGTGTGTGTATTGTTGAGGTTGTAGTATATTTTATTGTTGAGTAGGAGGTCTTGTTGAGAGACTTTTTCATCTGTGGAGATCGGATGTAGTGGCGGAATAATTGTACAGTGCGCAACATTGGAATTTGCAAGAATATGAATAAAGAGCTCAAGTGACAAATATTTGTGGACATAGCCCAGGAGGGGGTGAACCATGGTATATCAGTGTCATGTGTATGTATGGTTGCATTGCTTACTGTTATATTTGAGTTAACAAGCTTTATGATGAATATGTTAATTGATAAAGGTTATATTACTATGCACTAAGGAAAAACTCATGAAATCTGTAGAACATCACTAAGTAAATGGATGTCATAGCTAGTGTTTATATGTGAATCTTATGTTATAGTAGATGATTACCTTTCATTAAATACATGTTCCTATAATGGTAAATGAAGTCTGATTGGAATATTAGTGTGATTGTTCTAAACTAAGATCTAATGAGGGTTTGAGAGATAACAAAGAGTAGATCCAATGCCTCTGAGAGAGAAACTCATCCCATCTCATGGTTGCATACATATGAGTCCTACAGCCACCCATTGAAGCCATCTCAGGTGAGACTGTGCAGTGCACTTTATGCGTTGTGTTTCCTTCTGGTATCCATAAGGGCTAATGGTTGAAGGGTTGTTGGTAATCCTGTAGTTAGAACCTAGGTCAAGCCACAAGTTACCAACAATGGTTTTGTTTCTGGTTGGAACTCAAAAAATTAGATCAGGAGGGATGTATCACACAATATATCATGTTGTATTAAGAAAGGGAATGTGTGTAGGTTGGAATCCCATGAAAGAAGATATTGAAAGATGGTTGAAAGTTTAGGAACTAGAGTTTTCCCATAAAGATAATAGAAGCCCCAGGTTTAAGACAAGACAGTACGTGGAGAGATACGTCTTCAATGAAATACACAAGAGTTTCTTTAGTGAGTTTCCCACACTATTGGAGTGGATAACACGGTTGAAATATACCCATCCAACGAATGGATTTATATCAGTGGAGTGGACGAAAGAGAATATCATGCGATTGAAAAGGGTAAATAACAAATTCACGTGCGCAGTAGATTTTGGCTAGAAAACATTGTAGTGGGGTATATAATTGAGTTTGCAGTATATACATAGAAGTATTACAGTGTAGAAGAGAAGGATTTTCTTAAGGGCCCAAGGGGAATGCACATCAGGACGTTGTACACTTCGATCAAGAGATTATTGCATGATAAAGGGGTATTAACTATGGAATCAGACAACTAAACTACCTTGTGTGCATGGGGGAGTTAGGGGAAACACTTATGAAGGTATGAGATGGAGGGGGAAATGGATAGAGGAGAGCACAGTAAAGAGAAAGATCCCATTATGATGGATCAAGAGGAGATATAGGAAATTATGCAGAAGGAAGGAACGATGTGCAGTGGATCTAGGAGATCAGAATAGAAGTGAACACATCAAAAAAGAAAGAGTTGTTTAGAGAACAAGTGACTGACGATCAAAAGAATCTACGAGATCAGAATAGAAGTGAGTGTACAAGTGGAAGTACCAACATAAATATAAGTAGTGGTACAAGTGGAAGTACCAGTAGCAACACCAATGGGAGTTCAAGTCTGAACAACAATACATAGATAGTAGTACCGCACGGAGAAGGTACAACACATTCGACAATGGGAGGTGTAGATCCAACGATAAGATTACCAGATTTTCATGGGCATGGATCATAAGACCTAGAAAAAAACCTATTCATGTGTGAGTGAATATGGGAAGAAAAAAGAGTAATTGATGAGGCAACAAAAGTAGCACAACTAGCAGTAACGTTCAAAAAATGTGCACTGGATTGGTATATGAGTCTAGCAGTAAACAATCCATAGGGTGCACCAAGAACAGTAGCAGAGATCAAGAAGGCATTGATCACTAGGTTTCAGAGGCCAAAATCAAAGGATCAGTTTATGAATGAGAAGATTGAGGTTAGACAAAAACCAGGAGAGTCCATATGGGACATAGATTAGAAGTTCAATACATTGAAAGGTAAATTGAAGTATCCCATTTCTGACATGCAACACAGACAATTGTTTATAAATTATCTATTAACACACTTTAAATATCCATTGAGACAACATATATTTCAAACCCAGGCAGAGGCACTACAAGAAGTGATGCAGTTAGAAGAGAATAAATATAAGCAGATAGATCCATCTATCGAGGAGTTGAAGGAATATTTGAAGAACTTGACAGTGCAATTAAACCAAAATAAAAGTAGGGATAAAAGAGAAGTAGTGTGGTGTACCCTATGCAGATTAGAGGGGAATCACAAGAATGAGTGTTTGACATTTGCACAGTACCTTGGCGTAGGGCTACCAAATCCATTTCCTACAGGAGGGACTTGGTGTGAAATATGAAAGACACATGGGCATGATCTGTATCACTTCCCTATGATGCAAAAGTACAAGACAAAACTGAAGAGTACTTTCTGTAAATTTTGTAAGTCAGTGGGGCATGAAGAAAAAAATTGTAGAACCCTAGAGTTAATGAAGGAAATAACCTGAGATGTATACAGGATGTAGGCTGAGTTGATGGTAGGAAAAATTGTGCTATAGTTTGGCAATACGCAACAATTTCAAGCAATACCACAGTTCCAACAACCCTCATAGTATAATTAGGCACCACATTATCATCAACAAAACATGGATCCATAGGGGAACAAAGGAGGATTCAGAGGTAGAGGAAGAGGAGGAATGGGCAGAGGCAGAGGGCCTATTATCTTCCATAATTGTCAACATCAAGGACACTATGTCAAATATTTTCCTCAACCAACAACAACATGTATGTACTTTTGCGCAACAGATCATGTGTCATAAGAGTGCCCAAAGTTGATGATGAAGATCCAGGAGAAGAGGAATCTAAATAACCAGAATGTTCAGTGGATTTTTATATAAATAAGGGATCCTAGGAGGAACATCAATATAGTGACTAGAGGAGGAGTGAAGACAGGAGAAGATGCACCGGATAAGAAGAAGAAATCTTAGTGTTGGATTCAGAAGAATACTCAGCCACAACAATAGTTTGATGCAAAGTAGGAGAAGGAAACCTTCAAAGAAGAAAAGAAGGAGTTCTTGAAGGAGAATGAAGCCTCCACATCAAATACTTTGTAGAGGTATGATACTCCTATTTTTGGCATGCCTCGATCTTTGAATCATACTTACAAAGGAGAGAAAACAGAGAAAGTAAGTAACTTAAAGAATTTCCTGGAATCTTGCTTTAAATTACTTAATGCTAAGAATGCCATGGAGTTGTTTACAAGTATGCTTGTGAAATATAGCATATAAGAAGGGGTAGGGATAGAACCAAAGAAGATTAATCAAGTCCATAAAAAGAAAAGAACTAGCAAAGAATTAAGATTGAATGCAAATATAAGAGACTTTAATATGGGAAATGTTATCCTAGACTTAGGATCATATGTCAACATTTTTCCAAAGAAGACTCGAGAAGCAATGGGAGAACCTACACTAGGCTATTCCAATATCCAATTAAAGCTAGTAAACCAACAGAGAGTGATTCCCATAGGTAGATTGAAGAATACAACAATGGATCTAGATGGTGTGCAAACCACAACAAACTTTGAAGTAATGGATATGGTGGATGAGTCTATACCATTTCCAACACTATTGGGAATTGATTAGGCCTTTGATAATCAAGCCATAATTACTCTAAAGACTAGAAAGATGATATTTGGAGATGGGAACTTTAGGATAGTAGCACCTTTAGATCCCTCAGATTGTAAAAGATACGTAGAACCTATTCCTAACAACGTTCCATAGGATGGTGTGAACTAGTTGTATAGGACTACTGCGCGAGAGGAATAATTTGTGAATCCAACTGCAGATGGAGTACTCAGTTGGAGGAGTATCAATTCCGACATGTCAAATTCGGATATTGAAGTAGAAAACTGGAAACAAATATTGCATGAAGTCTCTACTAGGAGGTGCGCCAAAGTTACACACGTAGTAAGGTGGGTTGGGACAGAAGTAAATCAGTTTCCCACAGTTATTGAATAGGAAGATCTATAAAACTTCATGACAGAGTTCGAATCAGAGGTTTTGGATAGTCAGATATTATTGGTGTTAGACATAGCACTGAGAGACACACATGCACGATGGTGGGGTGCCCATAAGAAGGTAATTCAAGACTGGGATTAGTGTAAGCGACTGATGCACTTAAGATTTAGAAGGAGTCAAAAGGATAGACACTTACCAAAGTATAATGGAAGAGGGAACCCAAGACATCACATAAATGATTGTGTCATTAACTGGAGATTGGTACCACTAGGGGAATGGACACATTACTTTATTCATACATTAGAAGGGATACCTAGTAACTAGTACAAGGATAATGAACTGTACAGAGAAATAATGAGTTGGGGCGCATCACAACATAACTTTATTAGGACCTTTGCATTTGAAAGTGAGAATCCATGGGTGGATCTAGCATTACAGAGGACCAAAAATAGTATATTTGAATAGTATGGGGTAGATACAGTGACAGTAGACAGAGATTATAGAAAAGACACACTCGAACAATTAGTTTACTGTTATCAGGTTGCAGAGGATGAAGAATTAGACGAAAACCCACTTAGCATATATATAGTAGAAGGGGAAGGCGAAAGAGGGTTGGAAGGGCACATGTTACAATCATAAGAGTTCACTACACCTATGAAAATTAAAAAGGTCAATATTGGGACTGAAGAGAAACCCAAGATAACCAGTATTGGAGATTACTGGGACAATGAGACAATGGAAAATATAAATGAATTACTGCGCGAGTATAGTGACTTATTCCTAGCTACATTTTCAGAGATGAAATGGGTAGCAGGAGAACTTGTATAAATGAAGATACCCCTCAGACTAGATGCAAGACTAGTTAGACAGAGACCATACAGATTAAACCCCATCTATAAGCAGAAAGTTAAGGACGAAATTGACAGAATGCTAGAATCAGATACCCCTCAGACTAGATGCAAGACTAGTTAGACAGAGACCATACAGATTAAACCCCATCTATAAGAAGAAAGTTAAGGAAGAAATTGACAAAATGCTAGAATCAGGAATCATAGAGCCCGTGGAAGAATCAGAGTGGATTAGTCCAATGGTGGTCCAGGAAAAAAATATTGGAGGGATTAGGATATGTGTGGATCTGAGGAAATTAAATGATGCATGCTTGCATGATCCTTTTCCTACTCCATTTACAGATGAGGTTTTAGAGAATGTGGGAGGACATGAAGTGTACTCCTTCACCGATGGATTTTTAGGTCACCATCATATCAATATTGCTCTAGAGGACAGGTACACAACTACATTTGCAACAGAGTGGGGGTAATATCAGTACACGGTAATTCCATTTGGTTTAAAGAATGCACCAACAATATTTTCTAGAGTAGTAGTAGTTGCATTCAAGGATTTTATACATAAAGTTTTAGAATTTTATCTGGATGATTGGACAATATTCAGTTTATTGAAGGACCATCTAGAAATTGTAAGGTTAATGTTAGAAATAAGTAGGAAATGCCAGATTTGCTTGAACATTAAGAAATGTATATTCAATACACCATTTGGCATCTTACTTGGACACATTGTATGCAAACATGGCTTGATAGTAGTCCCTGCAAAGATTGTTGTTATTGTCAATTTACAACCGCCAAAGTCAGTGCACCAGTTGAGAGAAACATTGGGCCACACAAGATACTACAGGAAATTCATAAAGGGATATGCAAATATTACTTTGCCCATGGAGAAGTTACTAAAGGAGGACATCAAGTTTCAGTGGAATGATGAATGCCAAGAGAACTTGGACATACTAAAAGAGAAGATGGTGACAACACCAATTATGAGCTTTCCAGATTGGACAAAAGAATTTCATGTGCATGTGGACACTTCATCCATTTCACTTGGAGAAGTATTGGCACAACCAGGTGAAGGAGACATTGATTACCCAATATATTTTGCAGGTATAAATTTGTTTGAGTCTGAGAAAAACTAAAATACTACAGAAAGGGAAGGTCTAGCTATGGTATATTCCCTACATAAGTTCAGACATTATTTATTAGGTCAACATTTTAAGATGTTTACATATCATTCCACTTTGAAGTACCTAGTTAACAAGCTTGTGTTGGGGGGAAGGATCTGTAGATGGTTGTTATTGTTTCAGGAATATGATTTTGAAATCATAGTAAAAATAGGGAAGTTGAATGCAGGACCATATCATCTATCAAGAATTACTAATGGAGAGGAGCCAAAGAACTTGGAGGAGAACTTTTTTTATGCTAACTTATTTTTTGTTCAGATTGCTCATGAATATTTTGCTGACATTGTTGGATTCTTGAGCACATGAATAGCTCCCAAGGAATTTACTGTTGCACAAAAAAAACAGTTGGTAGTGTGCGTTGCAGAATATCAGTTGATTGCAAGTGTTATGGAGACTAAACGCTCCATGGTGTTAGCAAAAGCACATGAAGGCATCGATGGAGGGAACTTTGCAGGAAATCCTACATCACAGAAGGTGTTGTGCACAATATTATGGTGGCCTACAGTACATAACGATGCAAAGGAATACTGCCAGACCTGTGATGTCTGTCAAAGGGTGGGAAAACCATCCAGAAGGGATGAAATGCCACTTATGCCTCAAGTAACTTTACAAGTATTTGATAATTGGGTTGTGGATTTCATTGGACCCATTAATCCACCAGCAAGGAGATATTGATCCAGATACATCATCACTACGACATAATACTTAACCAGATGGGAAGAAGTATCCCTAGTAAAGGATTGCAGTGCAGAAGCTGGAATGCAGTTTCTCTTTGAGAACATGGTGACAATATTTGGATGTCCTAGAATTTTGTTGAGTGATCAGGGAACTCATTTAATTAGAAGTACAATCAGAGCTATGAAAGAATAATTAGAGATACATCATCACAAGAGCACACATTACCATCCTCGGGAAAATGGTATAGTAGAAGATTTTAAGAAGATTCTAGAAAATGCATTGACAAGGATTTGGAATGTGAATAGGGATGATTGGGATTTGAAGGTATCATCAATATTATGATCTTACATGACTACATGAAAGAAGATTATAGGACATACACCATTTAGAATGGTGTATGGGTAAGAAAAAGTGGTTCCATTGGATTATTTAATACCTAGTCTGCGCATTGTAGTAATCACCAACATGACAGAAGAAGGTGTTGCACAAGAAAGATTGGATCAGTTGATGGAGATGAAAGAAGACATAATTTTAGTAGTATTTCATCATGAGGTACAAACATCAAAGTACAAATCTTTGCATGATAGGCACATAAAGAAGAAAATATTTAAGGAAGGATATCTAGTTCTCCTCTATGACAACAGGTATTTACAACACCCAGGGAAGTTCAAAATGCATTGGTTAGGACCTTATTAGGTAGAGGCCATTACAAATGGAGGTGTTGTGCAATTGAAAGATATTTCAAGGAAGAATCTTAGAGGATTGGTGAATGGCAGTCGACTGAAGTGGTATCAAGACAGTCAACCTAACAACCAAAGGTAAAAACAGAGAGAGAAAGTATGATTGTACATACTATATATAGTTGATGTTAGAAGAAAAAGAAAAAAAATACATAAAAGGAAGAAATATAAAAAAAATATAGAAGAATATTAGAGGGTTTTTGATGTAATAGATTTGTTAGCATTAACATTGTGCCGCAGAAAAACCAGTGTTGAAGACACTGCACGCTGGAAAATAGTTGACAAACAAAAAGAGTGGAGCACGCAGGAAAAAGTGCAAAAGTGAAAATTGTCAGTGTGAAACAGTTGTTGGTACACCGTCCCACTATAAAGTTAGAAAAGGGAGGAAAGGCAGTCATTTGTGTTTTTTTTTAAGGAGAAGAGCTAAGAACAAACCCTCAACATAAAAGAATGAGAATTCATGATAGAAAGTGGAGAATTAGAGATCAATAGTCATAATTTTCACAGAATGTCTCCACCAAGAGTTGGAGCGTCGAGTAGGGTCGGACAAAACAAAAGAAACAACGCTCGAGCGACAGAAATAGGGACATAGGACATGCCGACAATCGTGGATTTCAATGAAATTCACATGCCATACTATGAGCCTATGACCATGCAGGTGGAGGGGGAACATAACCCATCACAAGAGGCCATGCAACTTGAGGAAGACACAGAAAGAACCAAGTCTGACACTTCAAGGGGAAAAGGGCCAATAGAAATAACAAGCCATGGGTTCAACACAACAGATCCTAAACCTGGAAGAAGAACAAGAAACAGAGCATGAGGATGTACCAGAGGTCCGGGCCTCCTCCCCACAAGGGAAGAAGAAAAAGCATGTTGAAAGCAGTGCACAAGGCATACATCGCACACAGGTGGAGTTGGAAATAGTGATGCCAAATATCGTAGAGAGAGTAAAGGCCAATGAAGAAATGGTAGGAGGAGTAAACACCATGGAATACTCAGATCATGACATTGCATATGTCGTCAAATTGCCAAATTTGGAGCAACAAAACTACATGGAAAGAAAAGGAGAGGGCCCATCAGATGCACCACTGTTGGAACCTGTGTAGTGGATTTTAGAACTTTACAACACAAGGATCATGAACCTGCTAGACATACCACATTTTGGGCATGGTAAATGCATGAATGGATGTGTGAAACAACTCCTAGAAAGGATGCATGGAGGAATTTTGTGGATGGATAGGCCAATGACTATAAATGCGGACTTGATCGAAGCTATCATTGGGCTACCTACAGGTGGGGAGAATCCATAGAAATAATTAGAAGATAAGACAAAAGAAAAGGCCATCTCCAATGAGGTTAAGGTAAAATATGGCATGGAGAGAGGGAATAGGGGTATTTGGATCAATGACATCAATGATCCTGCAACAAGATTTTCCACAAGGCTGCTAGGGTGAAAAATGATGCACAAGTGTAGGAAGAAAGAAGTGCCAACATGAGTGGTAGAATTTGCAGCGCAATGCACGAAGGGGAGCTCGATGAGCTAGGCCCCATACTTGCTCAATTCATTCCTATAGGATTGTAAAGACACACAGGATTGGGGTTTTGAGTTCCACTACTCATGGTTACTTATCCTCATTTCATTGATAGGGTGGAAAGAATCGGTGTACAACAAGTACATAGAGAGGATAGGAAAGTGTGGTGCAGCCCGCTACACTTCTCTTAGGAGAACAACATACCCAAAGAGGAAGAAGGAAAACAATGAAACTTTTGCGTGGTACTTGTCAGAGATCCAAAATCTAGTAGTCAGTACCTAGAGGATTTCACTAGAGACTGTCCAGGAGTTTGGACAGATAACAAATTTTTAGGCAACCTGCCACAACATGTGGGTGTAGGTGAAGAGGGACCCAACCAAGAAGTGGCTACAAATGAGCTACTGTGTGATGATGAAGGACACACAGATGGAGGTTCAGGAGTGGCCCGAGGAATGCAAAGTGTTCATAATCCCAAGGACAGTTCCAGGAGGAAAAACTCATACCCGGGACAGAACAATCCCTACACAGAAGACATGCACAAACAATGCGAGAAAAAAGAAGAATATTGGACAAGGCCAAGTGGGGGGAAGTAACCCAATTCAAAAGAAACATAGGACACAGAAGAAAACACAGGGTGGTTCCACACAAGGGCCACCGTGCATATTACAAACAACAAGCATTACAACAGAACAAGTGCGCGTGGGAGAAGAAAGGACTGAGACACAAGAAATACCTTCAGAGGAATAAATTGGGCAGGAGACAAGTATGGATATGTAAATGCCATAGGAATATAAATCATCAAATTCCCAAAGGAAGAGGACATGGGAACAAGCAAGTGGCTCTAGGAAGAAGGAGAAGGCCCACAAAACACCACTGAAAACATCATTGACAAAAAATGATGTTGAGCTAATAGCCACAACAATCAAAGATTGATTATCTGAAGTGTGGGAGAACACTGAGAAGGACATGGATTCAATTTTGGAACAGGTGTAGGAAGTGAAAATTGTGTTGGATCAATTGAGGATCAGGGAAGAGCAGCCACAAAAATAAAAACCAATGCAAACTAGGGAAGCAATGCATGTTGGAGAGACAATGAAAATCATAGGGCGGGGGAGTGCCAATTTTATCATAACCCCTGAGATGTTGTTCATTGATGAGGAGGAAACACATAGGCCCGTAAAGGAAATTGAGATATTGGAATTGGCATTTCCCAAGATCCCAACGAAGGCGGTCTATAAATTACTAATTAGTGTCACGCAAGAAATTCATTCCATGGCAAGGTATGATGCGACGAACTTACATGTAGCACAGGAGGAAAATATCACACTGAAGGAATAAGTTAGCCAAGAAGGGCATGCAAAGAATATAGCGCAACAAAAATTGGAAGAGATGGAGAAGAACATTAGCAAAATATTCTAAACCGTCCCAAACAACGCAGAGTCATAGGAAGTTTCTTTTGAAGAGAAGATGAGGAAAATAGCGCAGACCTTGGAGAAATACAAGGACCAGATAAAGGAGTTGGAGGAGCGCACAGTACCCGCTACTCCTCTAGAAGTAAGAGCGCAGTGAGAACAAGAAACAACAAAATTTGTGGAGAGTATAGCACAGACCATACATAGGATGACAGAGTCGTTGGAAAAAAGTGGCCAGTTGTGGAAACAACGCTTAGAAGATGGGATATTTCAAGACCTGCAAGGAATGGAATATAAGGTACATGCAGTAATGATAGATTTTAAACAACGACAGAAGACAATGTCACTACCAGATAATATTAAGACATATATAGAAATGAAGAACCAACAAGAAAAGGAGAAAGCAGTGTTTGTTGAGAAGATCACAAGACAAGCTCAGTTGGAGCCTCTACAAGACAAGGCTAAACAAGTGGTCATGGAGGTTTATGCAACAAAATAAAGAGTGGAAAAGATAGGCTTGGAGGGAGTAGACATATTGAATCCTCCAGTCACTGCGCAGATGGTAGAAGCCATGGCGAAGAAGAGCAACCAGGCTCAGGAGCAATGCCAACAAATAAAAATTATGTATGAAGTGCTAGCATAGGCAGTAAAAGATGCAGGAGTCTGTGAGTGACTTGGGACGAGTCATAATGTCAGTGTTGGGGGCATGTTGGCGCAGGCCAATTTTGGGAGAAAACCAAGGAAATTTTTAACACTTCAAGACAACACTGGAAAATAGGGGAGCGCGCCAGAAATAGAGGAAAATCAACATTGAAAACAGAACAAAACCAACGTCGAGAAAAGAAGTTACAAAGTGGAAAAAATGCTATGGAGTAGTTGGAAAGTGGAAAAGCACTGATTTGGTGAATGGTTGGATCGAGGACATGCCAAGATGGAGAAGTTGAAAAGTGGAAAACCTAATTCTCTTAGGGTTAGGGTTTTTGTAAGGGCATTGTCCCAGTTCTTTATAAGTAGAATGAATTAGGATGATGAAGAGGTTGTCCTTTTGTTGGTGTGTGTATTGTTTAGGTTGTAGTAGATCCCATTGTTAAGTAGGAGGTCTTGTTGAGAGACTTTTGCAATATGTGGAGATCAGATGTAGCGGAAAAATAATTGTACAGTGCACAACACTGGATTTTGCAAGAATATGAATAAAGATCCCAAGCAAAACATCTTTGTGGACGTATCCCAGGAGTGGGAGAACCATGATATATCAGTTTCATGTGTATGAATGGTTCCATTTCTTATTGTTATATTTAAGTTAACAAGATTTATGATGATTATGTTAATTGATAAAGGTTATATTATTGCACACTAAGGAAAAACTCATGAAATTTGCAAAACATCACTAAGTAAATGAATTCCATAGCTAGTGTTTAGATCTGAATCTTATGTTATAGTAGATGAACACCTTTCATTAAATACATGTTTCTATAATGGTTAATTAAGTCTTATTGGAATATTAGTGTGATTGGTCTAAACTAATATCTAATGAGGGTTTGAGGGATAACAAAGA